>MJUU01059437.1:0-16129 GCA_002080025.1 Modiolus philippinarum | reverse complement strand
AGAACGATTCACGGCGATGTTCTAATAACGATTCACGACAAATTAGTGGAATGGAAAACGAATCACGAAGAATTGAAATCCCCGATCACGGAGAAAGAAATAAACCCATCGGTGCCCTCAACGTTATACAGTTCCCTGGTGAATTAGATTAAAAAAAATGATCAAAAATCGAAAATTGTTATATCCTATTAAACCGCAAAATGTCTACAGTTCAGTTTATAAGAAAACATGATCTTTCCCCACTGGCGGTCAACACATTTTTAAAAGGGACCACCTAGGACCATTGTGACTAAGTTTGGTTCCGAATGGCCCAGTATTTTCAGAGGAGAAGATTTTTTCAATATTGTCCAATTTTTGACAAAGTTCCCCGCTGGCGGCCATCTTGGATGAACATGTAGACTTGCCGGACACAATCATTAAAAGGGGACCACCCAAGGACTATTGTGATCAAGTTTGGTTCCTATTGCCCCATTGGTTTCTGAGAAAAGGATCTTTGAATGCTCAGGGTTCCCATAGGGTTCAATGTTAAAACTGAGGCGTTCCCCGCTGAAAGCCATCTTTGATATGATAAGGACTTGTCAGACCTTTTTTTAAAAGGGCCATGAGGACCATTGTGACCAAGTTTGTTTCCAATTGGCCCAGTAGTTTCAGATGAGAAGATCTTTGAATATATATAGGGTCCATTTATCGACAAAGATCTAACTGGCGGCCATCTCCGGGATGGCGTGTTGACTTGCCGGTCACATTTTTTAAAGACTACTGTGACCAAGTTTGGTTCCAATTGGCCCAGTGGTTTCAAAAAGAAGATGTTTGAATGAAAAGTTTGCGTCGGGTAGGCCACGGACACAGTGATGACAAAAGCTCACCATGATATAACCAGATCAGTTTTAGAGTCTATGCAGGCTATGAAGCCAAGATACTGCTTTGAAGTTTGTCTGAGAAAGATATTTGCACGATAGGCAAACAAAAATTTCTGTTGGACACAATATACATTTATATAAAATCATACACTAAATTGGATAAAGGCTTTTCTATCTGACAGAACACAAACAGTTGTCATAAATGGTACCTCATCACCATCAGTACCCGTAACATCAGGTGTCCTGGTACCCGTAACATCAGGTGTCCCTCAGGGTACTGTTTTGGGTCCAATCCTATTTCTAATCTACATCAACGATTTACCAGAATACCTGAAATACAGTAAACTAAGACTCTTTGCTGATGACAGCATCATATACAAAGAAATCAAATCAAATGAAGACTGTAATAAATTACAACTTGATCTCGATGCAGCAACACGATGGGAGGCAGATTGGCTTATGGCCTTCCATCCCGACAAATGTACCAAGCTTACCATTACACAGAAAAAGAAACCTTTCCATCATAACTATTTATTACACAACCATGTTCTCGAAACTGTCACCTCAGCTAAATATTTAGGCATAACATTACAATCTGATCTAAAATGGAACAAACATTATGAAAATATCACTGCAAATGGAAATAAATCACTTGGATTTCTTCAACGGAACATACGAATATCAAATTCAGAAATTAAATCAAAAGCAAACCAAGCCATCGTTCGCCCAAAACTTGAATATAGCTGTAGTGTTTGGGATCCACATACAAAAGATGCAAAACAAAAAATAGAAATGGTACAGAGACGCGCTGCTCGCTACGTATTTAAAAATTTTCACAACACCAATGATAAACACCTTACAGTGGCCTACTCTCGAACAGCGCAGGTGCAAAATAAGAATCATACTAATGTATAAAATTATCCACTGTTTAGTAGCAATCCCAACACACATTCTCATCCCCACAGACAGTAGAACCAGACAAAACCATCCGTACACGTACCCGTCACATAACTGCTTCAAAAGACACTTATAAATCATCATTTTTCCATACACCATCATCCAATGGAATATGCTCCCCAACTCAGTTGTACAGGCCACCACACTTGGCACATTCAGAGAACAGCTAACACCAGCTGTTCTCTCAAAACTAATTTAAACACCACATTTCAAGTTTTTAATCACCAAATGTAAATATATTGCACAAGTTAAAAATGTTTGTAAAATTATTTTGTAAATATTTGGCATTAGATTAACAGAGGCACGCATGCGCACAGCAAGTAATCTTCAGTATCCTGAAGTTTAGCTGCAAACTTAAAGAAGAAGAAGAAGATATACAAAAATTATTATGATGTGAAATAAGTGAAGATTATGAAGTATTTTTCAAAAAATTGTACAAAATTGTACAAAAACAATTTTTGGATCTTGATTATGTAACAAATAATTGTTTTTACTATGATAAAGTGATAACACAGGGAATTTCTCTGAAACTTAAAAGAGACAAGTGAAGACCCTAAAGTCCCTGCTGGCCTCTAAATTGATGTGAAATCTAAGTGAACTAATCAGAAAAATGAACATGCTCACTAGACTGTGAAATTGAGGTCAAGGACAAAAGTTACCTGCCAGACTGACATGTACTACCAAAGACCAACCTACATACCAAATATTATCAACCTACCACTTCTAGTTATTGAGAAATCGACTTAAGCAGAAAAACTTAACGTGGCCACTAGACCGTGAAATTGAGGTCAAGGACAAAAGTCACCAGCCAGACTGACGTGTACTACCGAAGACCAACCTACATACCAAATATTATCAACCTACCACTTCTAGTTATTGAGAAATTGACTTAAGCCTAAAAACTAAACGTGGCCACTAGACCGTGAAATTGAAGTCAAGAACTAAAGTCACCTGCCAGACTGACATGTACTACCCAAGACCAACCTACATACCAAATATTATCAACCTACCACTTCTAGTTATTAAGAAATGGACTTGAGCAGAAAAACTTAACGTGGCCACTAGACCGTGAAATTGAGGTCAAGGTCACATGACGTTGTGTCCGTCAAGTAATACCACTGGACCAAATATGAGTTTCATACATCGAAGGGTTTTCAAAATATCATGTATTTAGTAAAAGTTAACGCCGTCGCCGTGTCATACTTTACACGCCTATCTCGCTTTCCGCGATTTTCGTCGCGGGCGAGACAAAAAAAGTAAACCAAAACAGAATTTAAAAGGGAACTAACCCATAAACCATATGACATTGAAGAAAATTGGCGAAAAACAGTCAATAACTTCTACACAAGCATTTGGATTTTCTTCAAAATTTCAGAGTATGTAGATCTTGAAATGCTGAACATTTTTCGAATAAACACTTTTAATTACCTCTATCTGTTACAGTTTTTAAAATAAAAAATAAAAAACGCATACGTTTGTAAATTTTACGGAAAAATGCTGCAAATCTGAGACGGGTTTTCCGATGTTCTTCAAATTGCAGGGCAGATAGATCTCGGCATTCTGAACAATTTTATTGCTAGTCAGATTTTTGACATCTTGGTACACGGACTAACCAAAACATTTTTAAACAACTTGACATACCCTCGTGATGACCAAAGCCAAGTTGGGATTAAATTGGCCCAGTGGTTTCAGAGAGGATTTTTGAAGAAAAGTTTATGACGGACGGACGGACGACAGACGCCAAGTGATGGATAAAGCTCACCCTGTCATAGCCAGGTGAGGTAAAACGGTGGTCTTTGATACATTCTGAAAGTTTACCAAAATTGGAATCAAATATTTTTGAAATCCAATTAGTGAAAATTATCAATGCTAGAAGTAAGAATCCCCCACCCCCCAAAAAGAAGGTCTATGAGACCTGCAAGACATTTACTTAAATCGGAATCACATTTTAGAATTCTAAGTTTTCAGATCCTCTTTCAATTACTTGCCAAAATATAAGATGTTATGCTGCAATCTCCAAAAATACCAATCTTTGACATTTTCAGGAAATTTACCAAAGTTGGAACTTCTCATTGCGCATCTACAGACTTATAATACGCAACAATTCTACGACAAATTCCAAAAATGTAGGAAGAGTCTGCGTTACATGACATATCGATGTGATACAATCCACATTTTGGGGCTTTTTGTCAGATCGATATCATCTTTTGGCGAGGAATTCTTATTGTTCCGTGTGTCGAATAAGAGTATGTTCTCGTGTTATTCCGCTCTAACGCCAAGAACATTGATATTTGTATCAATATAGCTGCCATCGGAGAGATAAAATGGAAAATTTAAGAGAGCAAATAAATAAAGTGTTAAAAATACGTGAGACAGTCTTGGAAATTTGACTGACGACAGAAGTTCTGTTTGGCACCCCAAAATTAATGTCTAGGCTTAGTAATTGGAAAGATTGTCGTAATACAATCCACGAATCACTTAAGACTTATTGTAAAAATTTGGTTAAACGTGAACACGTTGACAAAAAATCTTTGGATTCTTTCTTTAATGGTATTATGAAAATTGTCGATATCCGAATTAAACAGTTTGAACAACATTTCCGCCATGACAACAAAAATAAACCCACCGTTTCTCGCATCCAAATGAAACTTAAAGAATTTGGCAAGGAATTTGTTTTTGTCCAAGCTGATAAGGCTGCTAATAACATCATCATAGTTTGTCGTAAACATTATATAGAAGTACTCCAAAAAGAAATTACCAGTTCACATACTTTTCAATTAACCCAATTAACGGAAAATGAAATTACTAACATACATTTTCTAACAGCCACATCATTACAGGCTAAACCTGATAGTAAAACAGTTCCAATCATGTACTGGGTTCCTAAACTCCACAAAACGCCATATAAATCTAGATTCATTTTGTCATCTAGTCACTGTTCTACAACTTAAGTTTCTATTATACTCACTAATACTTTGACTGCTATTAAAAACCTGGTTATAAATTTCTGTAACAAAGTATATGAAAACAGTGGTGTCAATCATTTTTGGAGTGTAAAAAATTCATTGGAAGTTCTCGATAAATATTAAATGCTTATAATGCCCCTTTTGAATCCCTTGAAAGTTTTGATTTCTCTACCCTCTATACTACCTTACCACATAATCTTATAAAAGAAAAATTCAGACGTCTTATTCAATGGCATTCAAAAAATCCGATTGTGAATATTTATGTTCTAATTCCTTTAAAACACATTTTAGTAATACAAAACAAAAGAACTAATTGGACTTGTTTTGATATGATTTCAGGACTTGAATTTTTACTTGACAATATATTCATTCGTTTCGGTAACAGTATTTATCGCCAGGTCATAGGAATTCCTATTGGTACCAATTGTGCACCACTTATAGCGGACCTCTTTTTTGTACTGCTACGAATCTCAGTTTATGACCAATATCAGCAAAGACCCATCTAAACAGCATTTAATTGAAAAGTTTAACAACACTTTCCGATATTTGGATGATATTTTAACTTTAAATAATGACGACTTCAATACGTATTATAAGGACATCTACCCTAAACAACTTACTTTGAATAAAGCCAGTTCTAATAATCATCATTGTCCGTTCTTAGACATCAATTTTGATAAAAAGAATGGTAAATTAGATACTGAAATTTATGATAAAAGGGACGATTTTTCTTTTCCCATAGTTAATTATCCATTTCTGGATTGCGATGTTCCATTAGCGCCATCCTCAACTTGTTCGATTTGCTCGAGTATGTAATAACGTTTGCGATTTTAATGAACGGAATCTTTTCATAACTGAAAAACTATTACATCAGGGTTTTCGTTATCATAAACTAGTTAAAACCTTTACTAAATTTTATCATCGATATAAAGTATAATGCAACCTGTAAACATCTAATCAAGGCTGGTATTTCACATCCCTTATTTTACGGTAATGTTTTACATAATAGTAAAAAATACTTAAACTCGCCTAACAAACTTTTAAAACCTTCAAATCGGTTATAATTACGGTATTGTCGTCAAGTCATTACGTATGGCCTTCTTTGGTATTAACATTGATTTTTTGATAGTGTATTTGCATTTTAACTAAGCACATTCTAAATTTCTGAAATTCCGGTATATGCATGAAATCATTATGCTAAACTCCTCACAGGAAGGGATCTTGGTGGAAGCTGTAAACTTACTTTGTCAGTTGGTAATGGGTCTGGAGCTGGCATGTCAGTTAACTGCTAGTAGTAGCTTGTGATTTCATGTCCGTATATTTAGTTCTTTCAGTTTCATTTTTCACAAAAATTTTTTTTGACTCAGTCCTGTTGCCAACTGAATTTTACTGTTGTTACGTTTGTTTTTTATTTATCACATTGGCTGGGCCCAATAAAACTAGTTTAACCCCGCCGCAGCAGGTTTGCGCCTGTCCTAAGTCAGGAAATTTATTAAGCCTTATGTGTCTTGTCTTTTTTCTAGTTAAGTTTACTTTATGTCCATAGGAGTCTAGGATGATGTTTATTTCGCTGGACTTGATTGGGCCGACTCCGACCTGCCGTTGGGTGTGGGGTTTTCTCGCCGTTCATTGAAGATCTTATGGTGGCTTTGAGTTGTTATTACTCCCCTTTGGGTCGTTGTCTCTTTGACACATTCCCCGCTTCCCTTCTTTTTTCTATTATTATTTCAACCATGGGTGCATGGGTATTCAATCAAATAAAAATTATTCAAATGTAATTTGTTGAATTTTAAAACTATTTTAAAGCTCTAAGTAATAAAACTTTCATTTTCCAAATATTTGAAATACACATAGAAAATTTAGAAAAAGTAAATCGGTAGAAAAAATATGAAAATCTCGAGGTTTATAAGACATTTTACAGATCCAAAATCGGACTAGTATGTAAAAAGCTATTGAAAAAAATAAAAAAATGAATGTTGAAATGCAATTTTGCCAACCAAAACATTGATTTTGTGACGCCACTGATTGGATCCGCGAGCAAGCCTATAGAAAGTTTGATTTTTTTAAAAAATATATATGTCAGTAGCCCTTAAAAGGGCTGTTTGTCTGTAATTTCTTTATTTTCATTCTCCATGCCGGATACTTTTCTGCTATATATATGTATGTTTACCATGCACAATCTGCCTCTGTTGTCTGCCTGAATGATCTCGCTAAATAGGACTAAGTCGGCATTTCATGGTCAGTAATTTTCTTGAACTTTGCACCATAGTTACTAGAACTCCAGTCTTTGGGTCAAAAAGATTAATAACAGAATGGTTAAATTTTGCATGTTCCTATGGCAGGCCATTCACTGGTCCGAATCTGCAATGGTACCTGCTGTATCCGCATTACATATGTGAAAAACCTGCATATGTTCTGGCTGGCTTTATTGGCAAGTCCGTTGACCTACTGCCTCCTATGTGAGGGTTCAGAAGCTTGCTATGTGCCACTGGTACGGTTTGCATTGGTACTTCACTTTCTTTTCCGTCATCTTTGAACTCGAGTTGTTGTTTGCACTCCTGCAAAAATGGGGAGTGAAATTAATGTTCTCGGGTTGTTGTTCGTGCCGTTTGGGCGATATTTTGACACGAGAAAAAAATTCCTCGCCCAAAGACGCCAATATAGTAGGTTCTTATTGCACGCCTGAACCACATTAATTCGATAAATAGATATTATACAAATAAAGTCTGTGTATGAGGTTGACCTAGAAAAAGTATATCGACCGAGGATGAAATCGATATGCATTTCCAGGTCGATATAACATCGTATCTTTATGAGGTCGATACGATGTTATATCGAATTCACACACAGACTATGATTGCTATATTATTAATTTACAGAAACATTAAACTTGTCATTTTTATTCTCTATCTAAATAATTAAATGCAAGATATTATTGAATTAATTAAAAAAATTAAGATATTTAGAATTTAATTTACTACAATGTGTATAATATATAATATTCTTAGGAACTTCATTAAAATGTATTAGATAAAATTTTAGTGTTCTTTTGACAAACCCTAATGTTCTATGCTAATTTGCCATATTGGATATCCATATTCTAGCACAAATCTTACTAGGGTATATAGAGTTGAAATAACTGCCATCAGTTGATCTACCCCTTACATCTCTCTTATCAGTACACGTGCACGCCTTTCCCTCCGTTTCTATATGCTCTTTGGAGTTCAGCTTTTCATATGCTATTCCAAGGGATTTGGCGTTTCATTATACATGATATTATATACAGTGGCGGATTCAGACTTTCTGCTAAGAGGGCCCGATCCATAATTTTTTCAAAAGGGGAGGGGGGGCGGAACCCATTTTTTTTCAAAAACCCCTAGGAATTTTAAATATTATCCAACCTAAGGGGTGGGGGGACCACCTCGCCCCCCTAAATCCGCCACTGATATATGTATCAGTTCCCATGTTTTAGTCTTTTAATCTATCATGTTTTGAGAAAATTCATTTTTTTTATTTATCCATATTGCTTATAAATAAATATATATATATTTAATTCTATACTTTTTGGTCCATGACAGTTTCAAGGTATACAATTGATTTTTTTCTTTCCTTTTGTTTTATGCTTAAATATATACTTTCTTGCATGTCATTATTGCGGCAAGATTTTGCAAATTTACAATCATTTGCTGTGATCTGCACGTTTAAAGATATCGGATAGGAAAATGCTAAACAGTGTTGGTGCTGCTGATCGAGCCTCTTTGATTCAACTGAAATTTTGCTTTTGTAAATACAAAGGATACATTTCTTTCAAGAGAGGGAACATCATTTGACGCAGACAAAAATGTTCTAGATATAAACAAAGTTCAAAATATTTATATGGTTGAATTGGAATAACAGAAAATAAACGCGATTTCAGCCAACTGAATACCCGGTATCCGAACTTCAAGGTATGGACTGAATTCATTGAGATAATTATGCTGCAAGACTGTGTAATGACTAGCTGGAACATCTTCTAAATGAATAATCTTTTAAAAAGTTTATTCAATTCCTGGAAAGGCAAATCATGTTCTGCTCGCTTTTCGTAATTTCTGTGTCTGTGTCTTGTATAGCTCTTTCAAAGACCGGTAAAATGCATCTTCCAAAGTCTTTTGCGGATCCACGTAACTCCGTGGAGCTACGGGAGGTTGTCCCGTCAAAGTTTGTGATTTTTACGTTTCTCAATACATCATCCAAGAAGGCCACTGATAGGAACATATAATTTAACATATGACCCCATGGGAAATACATTTGTGGATCATCATCTCTCTAGTGAAACCGCTTGAACAATTTAGATTCCAATGGGATTTTGCCATATTACATCAAGGCTTGCTAACATACTGGAAAATGGCATGATTATTTGTACTGTCCGCTATGTCAGTCATGGCCGACACCCCCCCATCCCCCACCCCCCAGGACCAGGTGAGCCTTACATGTGAGAGCCTCTAGTTTTATTCAAAACAAATAGGGTGCTCTTCGAAGCGTTCCATACATTGAAGGGACTTATCTGGAAAATATCATAATTGTTGCAGAGAAAGGTGATAAAGTTTGTCTGTTTCATAATTGAATAAACTAAATCGGTTAGGACGGTCTTGTACGATCCGGTATAATTTTATCGGGCTAAATTTGTTGAGCACCGGAAGAAGTGGGCGGTAATGAAAAAGATGTACACGTGACCTTAATTTACATGTTTTTTGAGGACACAACAAAACTTATCTAGTTGTAAGGTGTAAATACTATAGTAAGAATTGTTATGTGAATATAAACGATTTTTTCAATATTTAAAAGATTGTGCATGTCATTTTAGCGATTTTTATATAGTGACATTGGATTATTTAGAAGATTTTAAGTGAATGGAGTAAAACATTTTATTGACGGAATTATGTGACTTCTCAAGTTTCCATTAGAAAATGTAGACTAAATAAATATGGGTCAGTGTTTAAGTTTAGACCAAGAAGAGTTGAAAGCACGAGCCAAAAGTGAGAACATCGACAGACAGTTGCAGGCATGGGCAAAGGAAGAGAGTCCAGTAATAAGAATATTGCTACTTGGTAAGATCTCCACGGCCACGTTTTACCATGTTGTCGCCCATAAATAAAATTATTCTTTTGGGATTCAGAGCCAGAGATGCTTTTTGACATATTGCCTCCAAAGACCTCATTGTCAGAAATATCCCCTACTGTCAACTTTGTCAGTTCTTAAAGGAAATGCATGGTAGGGTTGTTTAAATTTTGAAAAAAGTCCATGGATTAAATTTTTTTAAGTTTTACATAAGATAAAAAGGAAATATATATTTTCTGTATTTTATAATATATTTTGTAGAATAAGCCACATACAAGTTTAAGGACATTGTAAGAAAATTTACATTACAGCAACCATGAGGGGAGTCGGCCATTTTCTGGGTTGTAGATGTTTTTTAGCTCGGGATTTCAGGATCCAAATAGGATACAAATAGGGCAGAGTTTTGCTTAAGTATTTTATGTTTCACTTTGCCTTTTTAGTATAATTTTAATTTGAAGAATCAGATTTCCAATGTAAGAGTTTATAAGTGCCTGCACCAATATTGAATAGTTTTATATACAAATTCCTGATTTTCTTAGTGTAAGTGGGACCATACCAATGTATGAAATTATAAATTAAAGATACCATAAAGTCCTACAAAAACCTGAACTGAAGATTTTGTGCAGGTCAACAACATCATAAAGTAACAGACATAAAAGGAATAGATAAGCCAAAAAAATATTATGATTTGAAATTTCTTCTTTTTATGGCTTTGTTCTTTTTTTCACCTTTTTATATTTATACTTGCAGTTGATATATTTATTTCCAATTATTTCATAAAATTTATGTCGCATGGAGACACATATCTTAAAAATATCTATTGTGTCAATAACTCTTAATCTGAGAAAATGTTTCATCATCATTAAAAACATCTTAATTATAACCTCAAGATTACAATAATAGGTGAAAGCAATTAAATATATAAGTAGGAAGGCATTTATATGTCATGTAGTATTTGTGACAGACTGATAAATGTATGGACCTAAAGGCATAGTCAACACCTTTGAAGATCACCACATTATATACAAGATGTTTTTCTAATTGATTTACACTTTGTATACATGTAAATAGATTAATCTAAAACTGACACCATCTTGTTTATTTTTGATTACATGGGTTGTTCTTTTATAAAATATAGATCCTTGGGTATTGATAGATTAACAAAATAACACCCTGAACTTTATTATTTTGACGATTTAATTTTGATTAACACATCAACAATTTGCACTCAAAATTGACTTCATTTTTCAAGTTTGCACAAGTTTGTATTAAATATCCTTTTCATGTTTAATTGACCATAGTATAGAATATTGTTCAAATTATGACATATAAACTTAATTTCAATATTTTGATTTTTGAGTTTAAAATGTTTGTATGTTTACGGATTACAAGTGTCCTTCCATTAGTTTTGAGAGTAATATGTTTTCTGTTTGAATTAGCTCATGAAGCAGTCTTTATATTCTTTTTCGCCATATAAAAAAAAGGTGTTTTTAAAAGGAGGCATCCACTAGTACTTTGTATTTACTAAAAAAATGCAAATTTTATGATGAAACCTCTTGACATAAAATACCAGTTAGGATATTTCTCATTTGGCATACATTGTAAGAATCATCATTCCTTTTTGTCCTCGCCAACATAAATTCTCACGACTTTCCAACATTTCCTAAAGTCATATATTTAATCTACCATATAAATCCATAATGTTGGGCTTCTCAGCTTTTGTATATATACTATATAAGATATTATCTACATATATACAAATAAAGTGTTAGGTTAAATGGGATATCACCACTTCTTAACTCCATTTTGATGGCTGTTCAAATATTGATGATTAGATAAGTTATAATAATCGTACGCTCATCAGTAGAGACCATCTATGGCCCAAACACAAAAGAGTCCATTCATAAGTATATAAATAAACTGTTAACATGTATAGTACCTGGTCATATCAAACATTCAATCATAAATATGTCATATAAACCTAATCAATATAATATACAGGTCTAGACTAAGTACAAAATGGTTCCAGTGCATGCAGTGAATGCAAAACTTAAAAAAAAGGCGAAAAGCATAACCCATACCCGTAAAGCACTACCCTCACCACCATTATTCATACCCATAATAAAAGATTTTCATGTCAATATTTCTGGTAATGTCACTGAAAGTTAAAGTTACAACCCAAGAAATGAAATGCACATCACAGCCACATTTATCAGGCTTGAATTTAATTTTGTAATAAATTATATATACCATCTTTGCTAATATTTTTTTAGTGACTTTCATATGCATACATTGTATGTTCTATATAAATAGTAAGGGAATGGATTTCCTCCATTTTTATTTCAAGTCTGTAATCTCCTGTTTCATGCAAAATCTAGAGAATTATACACTAAGAAGTGAGAAGTATTTCTTCTGGAAGAAAAAAAACCAAAGGTTGAAAATTTATACACTATGGTTTCTAGAACTTCTACCCAGAAATTCTGTGCTCTTAGCATGCTTAGGAATAAAAGTAAGCTTACACTATATAGAAAAGCTTCCAGATTAAAATGTTTGTTAACATGGTTAAGGGACCGACCATTTAACTTGAAGGGGGGGTAGGTTTTTTTTTTCTGGACAGAAATTTTTTTTTGCAGGAAGCGCGAAAAAATTTAATTTTTTTTAACGTATAAACAAAATATTTTTTTGAAAATAAGCATTATTTTTTTGGGCAGAAAGCCCCGTTCAGAATATTTTTTTCATCATTTTTGTAGCCAAAATATTTGTTTCACATAAAATCAGCTTTAGAATATTTTTTTCGAAAAATACCATAGCTTCCCCTTCAGGTTAAATTGTCGGTCCCTTAAATGAAATTCTCAGACAGTGGTGGATCCAGACTTTCTGCTAAGGGGGGCCCGACCAATATTTTTTTCAAAAGGGAGGGCCTGGAACCCAATTTTTTTAAAAACCTCTAGGAATTTTAAATAATTTCCGACCAAAGGGGTGGCCCGGGCCCCCCTAAATCCGGCACTGTCAGATTTCTGTTCTAGTTACAGTCATGTTAGCATGGTTAGTTGTTGAAATGAAAAAAGTATTGGGACTTTCTGGAAAATTAAGGAACAAGACCATATAATTAACTCTACAGCGCATATATTGCTATTATCTTATAAGTTGGATCAAATAATATTTTGTTGACATTTTTAAGTCACTTTGGGCTAGTATTCTACATGTGATTCAAGAGGAAAAAAGCTGTTATAAGCTTTATTTATTATCGAACTTGCAATACTTAATTTGGATAAAAGACTTAACATGCACAGAGTGGGGATAGAATTTGACCTAAGAACAATTAATATCTATTGAAATATAATGTCAAAGTCATTAATAAAATTAAAGTGCTTTGACTCACTGGTATTAAACTTATAAATCTGTTTTATATGAGAATTAACTTTCATTAAAGTCACCGATCGGCAGAATAAAAAGAGCATGTAATATTGTTAAATTAAGATTTTATGTAAATCTACTTATGACTAATTTCATTGGAACAGATTTACCCAAGTAAAAAATTAATATATAATTCTTGCCCCCATGTCCATTTTAGTACAATGGAATATGATATATAAAACTGTGTGGGCTGCGGATTAGGATAAACATAAATCTCATATTTTCAAAAAATGCTTGTGTGAAACTTTGAGATGACAAAGGTAATAAAAATTGAAAAGATATTACCAGATAATAAATTTTACCAAATTTTCAGACTTTTATTGAATTCCAGAGCCTTTTTTTTTCAGCTTCATTACTTTCACAATGGTACAAAATTACGATGTAATTGTGATGAAAAATTCCAGAAAGTTTAAAAAGAAATGGAGGCTTTTAGATTTTGGACATAGTTACGCCTCCCAGGATTACAATGTCATTTGTTCCCATTTGTTAGTATTCAGATTAAAAAAACCATTTTCCCCATTGGACTATCTAAGCTTGACTTTTAATTAGGTTTACCAGAACAATTTGATTAACTTTTTCTATGGAAAGACATTTTTGTAAAATGGTCAAATAACAGAAATAAATAGAGCTTAAGATTAATGATCGTAACATCACGCCTTAAAAGCCCACCCAGTGGCCGAGGTCAAGGTTTAATTGGCAACTGTTGGTGGATTATATAGATACGTATTATCCAGTTTTACTAATCCTTGGTATAATCTGTTGGTCAGGTGTCCTCTGTCGGCGGACTTACCTTAAAGCAGGATCTCTTATTAGTGCCTCAAATTCTCATAGAGTAGACATGTTAGATGTGTTCTGTGTTTCTTATAGACATGTTCTGTTAACACAGTGTTCTCATTCCTCCAGAGACATGTCAGATTTACTTTGTTGAAATGATGTCCCCATTCCTTCTGAAATTTGTTCTTGTGGTCAGGTTATTTGCTGTTTTCACCACAGGGACTGGGCTACTTACAGTAATAATATATACAGCAATAATGCCTGCTCATTTCTGAAAAAAACCTGCCTCTATTATCAAACACCCACAAGATAGTAATGACACAGTATTTCTAGAAATACTTTAAAACATTAGTGGGCATTATTTCTGACCCGTAGACAAGCCACTGTGGTTTTCACCAGCTTGGTTACAAGGGTACTTAGATGGCTTCCTTTCAGTAGTAGAACATGAACATATATCCAACCTGTCAATTTGGTGACAAAACTTCTTTGATGATACCTTGGCATTTCTGTTTTCTGATCGGGAAACAAAGATTACAAAATTTTATTAGATTATGTGAAGAATGCTCGTGAGGGCCTCTTGTTTACAATTTTACTTATTATGAATTAAGTAAATTTTGTCTGTCATGTATATTTCTTATTCTTGAACTGTATAATCAAATTTCATGGTCCTCCTATATAAAAATGTAAAATTGGGTGGTCGATATACTCGATACTAGAATTATCAGGTACACTTTATACCCAAAGTATAATTTTCTGTGTGTGTTCGTTTTATCTTGTTTTTTAAACATTTTTTTTCCTTTTGATGTTTTTTATATGCTCCTGTTTAAAAAGATAATGTGTTTTAGTCAGGGATGAAGTCTTGACTTCTTCTGATAAGTCCTTCAAATTTTGTCATGTGCATTAATGTACAAAGAAATGAAATTATTTTAATTGAATTACATTAAGCAGTAATTAACAATTTTAGGAAGTATTTCGATATTTAGATATAAGCATATCTTTTGATTATTCAAGCAGTTAATTATAAAAATGCACTTAGTTTTAATTGGCGGATCCAGGAGCAGAGTTCCAGCAGTTGGAACTGCCTTTTTAGCTCACCTAGCCTAAAAGGCCATGTGAGCTTTTGCCATCACTTTGCATCCGTCGTCCGTCTGTCCATCAACATTTTAAAAAATCTTCTCCTCTGAAACTGTTGGTCCAATTGTAACCAAACTTGGCCTGGATCATCACCAAGGTATGCAGTTTAAAATTTGTCTTCGATTAGTCCATAGATCAAACAAGATGGCCACTGTTACTAAAAATAGAACATAAGGGTAAATTGCTGTTTTTGCAAATAACTTGAAAACCGTTATAGATATCAAAAATTTATGTGGAATAAAAATAATCAGCATGGCAAGATCTACCTGCCCTGCAATTTTGAAGAAAATCTGAAAACATGTCTTGGAGTTATTGCCCTTTTTCCTTAAAATTTTCAAAATTTTAACTTTATTAATTTTTTATCAGAAAAACTATAAGGGACCGACCATTTTACTTGAAGGGGGGGTCTATGGTTTTTTTCTAAAAAAATATTTTGGATTTGATTTTATGTGAAAAAAATATTTTGACTGCCAAAATGCTGAAAAAAAATTTTCTGAAGGAGGCTTTCTGCCCCAAAAAATAATGTTAATTTTGAAAAAAAAATATTTTGTTGATACGTGTGCAAAAAATAAATAATGTCCAGAAAAAAAAAACCATAACCCCCCCCTTCAGGTTAAATGGTCGGTCCCTAAGAGATAGAAGTCAACTTTAAATTGCAAAAATGTTCAACATGTCAAGATCTACCCATCCTGAAAATTTGAAGATAATCCAAAAACCCTTGTAGGAGTTATTGTCCTTTTTGGATTAGTGTCTATCCAAAGGATAGAATTCTATCCTATGTTACGACCCCGGGTGACCAACCTCACGCAATCAAACATTAGTGATCATACCCATGCTAAAAGAATCCTTTTCAGGAAACCTCGTACACATCTTTCTTATCCCATAAAAAACTCTAACACTCAATTGTCTATTTTCATTGAACAT
>MJUU01059436.1:2378-38129 GCA_002080025.1 Modiolus philippinarum | reverse complement strand
AATAAGACAATTGGAGCATTTAATAATGAAAATTCCATTGGAAAAAGATTTATTACAAAAACGGTTGTTTATTACAAAAACGGTTGAGACGCGTTCAACGTTTTTTGTAATAACGCTTTTTATAATAATTTCATTTCCAATACCAGGGACACTAGTTTATATTATTCATCAATAGAAGTATACAACTAAAGCAAGGGAACAAGTATTCGATGCATAAAAAAATTATTACAAAAACGGTTGATACGAAAAAAGCAATTATTGCAAAAATGGTAATTATTACAAAAACGGTTGTCACATTCGTAACGGTTTTTGTAATAACGTTTTTTGTAATAACTTGAATTATAGTATCGTGTTCATAGTTTGTTCTGCTAATTTTCAATTTTTCATCACTTAATTAATACAATTGAAGCATTTAATCATAAAAATTTCATAGGAAAAAAAATTATTACAAAAACGGTTGTTTATTACAAAAACGGTTGTAACAATGCCCTCTATGTTTTTACTACAGAGATTAGGATCTTTAATGATCGAGCCCACAGTAAGCATAATTGGCAATTGATTCAGATTCAATAGTTTTTATTCCAATGGTTTATTAACTGGCGAGAAAACACTTTAGTAAAATAAGCCTTGTTTCTCGGGAAAGGGTGCCTCAGATTATGGAATGCATGAAAGGAAACGGGGCTTTTTATGTATAAAATTACGTGCCAAAGGGAACATTTATTTCCCTTGGTTATAATATTCTATGAGATTTGTAGCCTATGACATGTTGTTGAATATTGAATTGTTTATTTGTTACCAAGAATTGGTATTAAATTAACATTTATGTTTTTATTTAGGATATGCTTTTGGAATCGGTGATGCTAGGGTAGGCTTTCAATTTATGTATTTACTTTTCCAGCTTGTGTTTTGGGACACTGTTCAAGTGGGATGTGCTATGAAGTTCTGTAACGAATTGTTTGTAACCACAACATCGGAAACATTCCATGATGCATATTACTGGGCATGCGACTACTATCCACCGTAAGTACAACAGAAGGCCTTAACTCACTCGCGCAAGCCTCTGTCCTTAGCTGATAAACTTTGAAATAACATAAAAAAGTGGGTAATCCGATCTTGTTTCTATGGATGTCGAGGTCAGAGTTATATTTTTTTGTGTTTTTTTATATGAAAACCAAAGTTTTACTTTTCAAAAATATGGAAAATTATTTTCAACGCTCTCTCTCCATCATAAAAACAGAAAAACGTATGCAAGATATAAATATTTACAGGAAAATTCTTTTGGTAAGAGAACTAATGTTCTACACCTTTATACCAGTTTTACACTTCTAAATGTCCCATTTCTGTTTCCCTTTTTTCAATATTTTAGAAATTATTCATATAGTCGATGTCATGACATTTTCATAGTGTGGACGTCTGAAACTCAATTATTCAAAAATATAAAACCTCCGACCTCGACATCCATGGCAACAAAATCGGTTTCCCCACTCTTTATGTTATTTTAACGTTTATAAATGTATGGTATTAGAGCAGTGTCTACTTTGAAGCCAGCATATTAGATAGACAGAAAACTTGTGGTCTGTTATAAAAGTAGATATGTAAAATATGTAAAAAAGGCATAACCTGTTGTTACTAGAAACCTTAAAGCGATTGTTATGCTTATTATAGAAATATACAGAACTTCAATGGTCTTTCTTTAGATGTTTTTTACCAAGGTTTTATTTGTTGTAAACAATGAAAGGATATGCACAAGAGACAAAGTCTCAACAAATAAAGGATAAACAATTAATGGAACAGCGCCTTTATTGTTCTTGTTCATCTTCAATGTAAGCTTAAGATGCTCTACAACCTTTTACAGAAATTTTGGCTACTTTATCTTTTGGAAAAAAGTAAATTGATTGTGTTTGTGAAAAAAATATCCTGTATTCCCAACTGATTTTTACTTTCTGCAGAGTTTTTAATTATTTTACAATTGATTTGTATTCTTTTAAGTATCCTAAAGGTACAGCATATGTTCTATTACCAAGAACTACCGTCTCTGCAAGACACGATTATCATTCACTCTAGAAATAATATAGTTCAAACTAAAATTTTCTTTTTAGATCTACGTCTGCAATTCGACCATATGACAAAGGAGATGATGCTTGTTCGAAATGCTATGTGCCAGTCTCGGCTATTGAGCAAGGCAAAGGAGTAAAATGTGTGGACAAGACATGTTGTAAGTAAATACTTATTTAGTTCGTTTTCTAAAGGTGAACTGGCAACAGAAACTTGTATTTTGCAATTACAAAAACAGGATAACAGCAAACACCTACAATGGCCAGGAACTACAATCACATGCCACAATTTACAAGCAAACTGCACCAGAAAAACAATAATGAAAACATGAGACAAATATAAATAACGATAGGAACTCGGGATAGCCGGACTTGGTGCCGGCATTAGCAAAAGCCAGTGGTAAGGTTAAACCGCTTTATGGGTACCCAAACCTCCCCTTTCTCTATCCCGTTTCCCTATAATATCATAAACATGAGAATAAAATCCAATACAGGTAGATTACTAACCCAATGACCCCTGTCTTGGAACAGAAAATGTATATGACAAAACGTAATTTTGAAAGAAGGGTCAAAGTGCTCGCCGCTAAACTGCCGGCTAGCTCAAGGAATCTAGTCTGCTGGTAAAACACTGTCTCACTACGGAAGAAAAACAAACTCAAAACTCCCCAAAGGGTTTGGTAAAGAGTCTTCATGTATTCAGTAATCATCGGCAGTATCAGTGAGAGGCCAGTATATATGTAAAGTCTTCAGGTCACTGGAATCCAAAGCCAATTTAACGCATTTGTTCAGAATATCTCGTCGTAAAGAATTTAAGTTATGACCTAGTTTTTGCTGGATTATTTATCAGTTTTTGACATTTTTTAACAACATTTTCATAAAATCGAGGATGAGAAATGCCCTTTGTAATTAGCTGTTTGCGAGTCACGTCATATCTAGATATCAAATGTTCATATCTTCTGTAAGACTTCTTAAAACAAACCTTTCAAGAGCACTTGATGTCATTAAAACACATTAAATGTGTTTAATATGTTTTGATGGCTATGTCGAAAAGTTTGATCTTTTCTCTTATCAAATGTAAATATTAAATGTGACAATATTCTTGCAAAGATTATACACATACTGCCTGTAATTGAGGATGGTATACTAGATTAGCTATTATAAGATAACCTCAGGTTGATCCGTTCGTCTGTCTGTTTGTTCGTTCGTCCGTTCGTGCCCTGAAGGTTTACGTCTAACATCTTGTAAACGAAATAACATACAGTCTTTAATCTTAAAGACTGTACCAACTAAGGGCCATTTCAATGACAATTCTCCGGGGGTTTTGTACCTGCTTTCTCTTTTTGCTGTTTGGATTTCGGCATTTTACAATTCTTTTCGGTAATTTCATTATTACCCTCATTTAGTATATAATATCTTTAAGGGAGTATGAGCTTTAGTTTTCAGAAGCATTCGATATCCTCGGGTTTTATAATTTTTGTACATGGATATTATTTTCATTATTTTTTTTGGTCATAGGGCACTTTAAAATGCATAAAGTAGACACTGAACAAAATTTGTATCAATTTTCAATGATATTTTCAGATATTTTAAAGCATTTAAAAAGCTAATGGAAACTGAAGGGAAACTCTAGAATGTTTCCCGCCAAACTTTTGACGTCTTATAACTCAAAGACTTCTTGCATGGTTTTTCCTTTTTGTTTTTGCTCATGTTGTTCTATTAGAAAAGCTCTTCCGAACAAACGGTTAGAGTTCAAATTCTAATTACAAAATTTCTGACGCTCATACTCCCTTAACTAAAATTCAAGTTCAGAGGTCGAATGCCTTTTAGAGACATGCCCCTCTACACTTTGAAATTTGTATAACGTGGCGTGGTATCATGTAATACTATTCTTTTTGTTGCAGTGGTGTGTACATTAGGAGAAGAAGACCTAGATTGCAGTAAGTTTAATCCTGGGAAAAATATCGAGAAAAAGTTTAGATATAAATTCTGTCATCATTTGCTTTAAAGTAATGTTAGTTATACATTTTCAACTATATCCATGTATACTTAGATATATGTATACGCAATGAATTCTTTTTTTTATGGGGGGGGGGGGTAAATTGCTTTCATTACAGCAGAGAAAATAACTAAATATTTAGTTAATATAAATTTATGACATTTACATGTAGGGCTCAGCGAATGAAAGACGATGCAATAATATATACAAGAACCTCTCCAAGCATTAGATGCATATTGAAGGTTATGAATACCCCATTTATGTAGTATTGATGTTAAATGTTTCTTCATTCGATATCATAAACCTTTGAATTAGAATTTTGTATTTCTAAAAAGAGTGGGGAAATATTTTTCACATTGCGACTTCGAATGAGCAATTTTTATTTCACATTATATGTGAAAAATTCCTAAGTTTTCAAGTGACGGGAAACCTCCAATGGAAACTTAGAAGACGTTCGTGGGGCTAAACATTGGATGTAAAATTATACTTAAATGATAGTGAAAGAAATTACAATCTGCAAATTTTTGATTTATCTAAGTTACTTGATAAGTTTACAAAATACTGTAAATCAACCTATTTTTGCGGATACATTATTTCGCGGCGACTAAATTTCGCGTTTTTTTTCTCCTTCGCAAAGATTGCGAAAATGAATCTCCCGGTAAAATTAGTTGGTTTACAGTATATTATTTCAAACATGTTTTCTGATATTTAGACTAAACTAGTACCAAATAAGTGTAGGAGACAGGAATTTCGGCTTCATTGATTACGGGCCAAAATAGCTCAGTGTTGCATGAACAATCCTTCCATTATTTGATGATTTAAACGTTTTTTTAGATATATTTACAAAAGTAAAAAATATTGTCTTTGTTGTTCATCCAATAACTTGTTTTTGGTCGATTCAAATCAAGTCATAGTTGTCAAATTGCATATGTTTTTGATCCCTTCATTTTATTATATAATTGATATGTCGGCATTTTTATACGCCCGTCTAATGATGGACGTATTATGGTATACCGATGTTCGATTGTCTCTGAGTCCGTCTGTCCGTCTGTTTGTCAGTCAGTCTGTCCGTTTGTTCGTTTCATATGTCTCGCTCTAACTCGACAACCATTTGGCCGATTAACTTCAAATTTTGAAGAGGTATTTGGTATGATGGCCTCACGATCTGTATACTTTTTCGTGTTTCGAGTTTTCTTGCAAAAGTTATGGATCTTTATTCGTAAATTTAAGGCAATCTTTACATGTTGCGCTCTAAATTGACCACCCTTTGTCCATTTTTTTTCAAGCTTTGTAGAGGTACTGGGTATGATGGCCTTACGATCTGTATGCTTTTTCGTGAAATTTCGATTCTTCATTCAAGAGTAATAGGACTTTATTCGCCACTTTTAAGGCAATATTTTACATGTTGTGCTCTTTGGCCAATTTACTTCAAACCTTGTAGAGGTATTAGTTATGATGGTCTCAAAATATCATACTTTTCGTGAAATTCTATTTTCCTACTTATAGGACTCTTATTCGTCAATTTAAGGCATTTTTTTTACATGTGGCAGTCTTAGTGATAAGTACTTTGATCAGCTCGCTTTAAACTGATTGATTTCTTAAAGAGATATCAAGCTCAAGCTTTATAAGGCAGTTATAGGTGCTTCTGAATTGAGAACCCCTTACCTAAATCATTTTAAAGTTTTGAAGGGGTGTCGACGGGCGTATCATGCGACTTGGCGCAGCTGTTTATTACTAATCCGTGTTTTCTTTTTTGTAATTATAGAGCCATCACAAGCTTGCTCTCCTCGGAAAGATTCGGATCTAAACTGTCAGTATTGTAAAATGTTCAATTGTTGCCACTCAACTTCACCATACTACGCATGGGCAAAGAACAGCTGCCAGACGACATGCAAGTAAGTTGGCAAAGTTGTATATTGATATTCAGAAACTGAAGCAGTTTGTGTAAAAGTACAGTATTTAAACCATTGTCTTTTACTGTAAAGCTTTTAAAGTGTATTGAATTGCCTATAGGTAGACATAAGTATAAAACATTAAAAAAAACAAATTCTATAAGAAATCTGTACATTTGGGTATAAGTATTTTGAGTCCGAAGACATTAATAAGATTTAAGGGTTTTTTATTGAACAGTTTAGATTTTAAAAATCAGAGTTTTATTTTTTGCCTATATGAAAAATTGCAACATAAACAATTAAACCTTTGAAAAAGAATAGATCATGTTCATGATCATATTAACAAATAACAGTACAACCAGTGCCTTATCATGTTAGAATTTTTTTCAATTTTACTTCAGTTAATTTGATCATGCACCATTTCTTTTTCCTAATCAATAACAAAATACCATTGTTACAGTCAATAACAAAATACCGTACTTAAAGTCAATAACAAAATACTGTACTTACAGTCAATAACAATATACCGTATCTACAGTCAATAACAAAATACCGTAGTTACAGTCAATAACAAAATACCGTAGTTAGAGTCAAAAACAGAATAACGTACCTACAGTCAATGAAAAAATACTGTACTTACAGTCAATAACAAAATACCGCACTTACAGTCAAAATTAAATACAGTCAATTTAATTTTTATGGATGGCAGTTTCGACAAAAGTATGTCTCTTGAAAGCAGATCATTCCAAAGCAACCAGAACAATTAATCACACACCTTGAAACAAAGAGGTTTTTCTTTAAATCTTTCACTCATCAGCACAAGACAGCAGAAATTTGATCAAGTTTAAATCAGCTGAAATTTCAAATGGTAATGAAATGGTTGCTGTAGAAAAAACGCTTATAAAGTCCCTTTAATGAACTTTAGGTATCGATTATGACATATTTTATTAAGTAATTCACGCTAAATGGCGTCAATGGAATAAAAGTGCGTATTCTACAACTAAATCTTCGAATGTTGAATGTTTTCTGACATCATTCTGCCTGAAATTGCACTCTATGTCCACGAGAAAATTAAAGCTCTGTAGTTATTCGTGAAAGAATTTTCAGTAACATTACAAAATAAAGTCCGATTGAGGAAGGCCTCGTTGTATGGACGAAATCTCTGAATGAATACAAGTAGTTATGTTTATTAACATCAGTATGGGAGAGTTTATTTATTTTTATTTATTTTTATTTTGTAGTTTGTGCGACTTTATGCCAGACTTTGAACTTTGAGAAGTACCAACTTCTTAGAAACCTGACAGGAAAGTTGATGGACATTTGAGATTAATTGGTAGATTTTTTCTGATAGCTCTTGCATTCTTTTGCATTGTATATTTTGCTGTTATTTTTCCGTTTGATAAAAAATATCTATTTCAGTATTTTGTAACTTGCCATTCAATATTCCTTGAATCACTTTTACATGTATATGTATTGATATTTAGACTTGTATTATTATTTCCAAGGAACGGTCCCTGGCAGGAAAATATTCCTAATCATATCATATCAGTTAGAATAACATCAAAACAAATATGGTAGAATTCTGAGTTCATGTTTTTTTAATTGTCTTAACACATTATTTTTACCATTTTGTCGTCAAACATATTTCAAGAAGCATTGAAAGGTAATTTCGAAATTTTTTCAAAGTTAGTATTCACATGAAAAGTGACATTGATTTAAACAAATAAAAAATTTCAATTGATTTTTTTTGCTAGCTCAAAAGTTGTATATATGCTTTAAAACAATAAATATCAGAAACAAAAAAAAACCTTATATTTTGTTAAATATTTACTACAATGGCATACATTTTTTTAAATTGATACCGTGTCCTTAAACCTTGTATATATGACTTTGAATATTATTTTATATTTCTGTAGTCGGTACTTCGCTGCTGACCCCATAGCCGATTTTGTTTGGAAACTTGCAATATCTAAATTTTTGCAATTTTTGTTGAAAACTTAGGAGTATCTAGCTCATGCAAAGCTCTGTTCTAAGCTGATTTTAGCTTCCTATTTAGATCATATTTGGTTATTTATTCTCAATTAGTTTTTAAACATCTTTGAGTTTATGACCTTCCAAATGTTTAGATTTTCTATGCACTGAAGAGACATAAGTAGTCGAAATGGCCATATGCACAAACTAATTTTAAAGTGACACTGGTTTTTGTTATTTGTGAAGAAAAATGACAAAATCATTTTTCAGAACATCTGGAATCATAATACATTAAATCTTCTGTTTTAGTAATAATGTGTCGTTTTGTCATCATTATCTGTTATAAATTGCTTCGTAATAAACTATTCTGTATTGCAATGTTTTACTTTTTAATAAATAAAATATCTGCATCCGATATAACCAAATGATGGGAATGGAAGAACATTATTTGCGGGAACCATAAAGTTCCTCGGTAAATGTTCACTTTTGTCTGACGGTTCTGTTAAATTTGTCTAATGCAAAATGAAATAAATGTACTTTACTAACAAAATTATAGTTGGCAGTGTGAAAAGCTTCCTTTTATTATTCAAACGACTATGATTTCTCTAATTGTTCTAGGATCGATTCGTCTCCCAAATTTGTATAGTGCTTATTTCATTGGTCCATTGATCCTATTTCAACCCTTATATCTTTAACATAAGTAGCTACATCACAAGCATGTGGTTTGACTTTTATCTCATGTACATTTTGCTTATAAGCACAAGATAGACACCAATAAAGAGACAAAGACAATCGTAGACGGCGATAGGAATTCGGAATATCCGGACTTGGCACCGGAACTAGCAAGAGCTAGCGGTAGGTTTAAACCGATTTATGGGTACCCAAACCTTCTCTCTTCTATCCCGTTTCCTATAGTATAATAAGCATAAAAATAAATCCAATAAAGGTAGACTACCAACTAAAATACCGCAATCTTGAAAAGGTATGTTTTGTCGTGTGGATGTTAAAAAACTTAAAATACCATCGTGTGCTCTGGAAAGGATAAACATGATCTGCATATATAAGATTGAAATTAAATGGAGTTCCCTCGTTTTTACAAGTAAATTTTCTTTTCCTGATATTTTAAATACCAATATTATTATGTATACTGGCGTAACTCGTGATTTTTTTATAATCAATCACTAACCATTTTACCTAGTCTATTGTCGATGCTAGAAATATCGCTTGGCCTGCTGATTTTAGAAAAAAATCAAAACATCTTTTCTTTATCGTAACATTCAATTTGTAGCATTCCTTTTATTTCATCAATTATACTATCAAATATGAAAAAGGGAAATGGTAAAAGTCAAGGAGACAACATCCAATATCTGGGTTAAAACGACCCAAAACAAAGCATCTAGGAGTCACCGTACGGTCTTCAACACAGTGAGGAACCTCACACCATATAACAATCCCTAAACGGCTCCAAAAGGGTAAAAAAGGTGAATGTATCAATGGAAACAAACCACATCCAATAACCCAGATATCAAGAAATTAAAATTTTATAAGAAGACAATACAATGATCAATATATACCTGACTTGGGACAGGCACAAAAATTGCAGTGGGGGGTAAACTCGTTTCTCTCTCCCTATGTGTGGTGAATGGCTAAAACATTAATACACAAAAAGACGCACAGTAAAAATCAAACTAGAAATAAGTCCAACTCATCAAGAAGAGTACCCTTACAATGAAGTACATAAAACATGAAGACAATACACACGGGTAATGTCCGGACAAATGCGTGCAGCTACTGACAGCTAGCTAAGAACATAATTTCCGTTGACTATGATATCAAGCTTTCTTACAAATGATACTTCAATTGAAATACTTCTAAATAGATTTCGTATAACAACATCATCAATTATGAAAGAAGAACATAACATAGTGCAATGCTAAATACTGCCAATATGAAAAATTGTTTAAAAATACAAAAATACCAAAGTTGCAAAAATGAACAGTAAATTTAGTTATGCTGTACACGTGTTTCAAGGAGCAGCATTAAAGTCAAATAATATGGAAAGCCATAATAAAAAAATTGTAAACAAAGAAGTACTAATTACCAAAAATATCGAAATAGGAAGCCAAATCCAGTACTAGGGACATCCACCGAGTGCCATACACGGAATGAAGCCGTAGTATTTCTAAAGGGTTAGAATTTTGATAAAACGGTAAATTTCTATAAATCGCTAGGTAAATTTTCGTGTCAGACAAGTCTGACTATTGGACTGGTGAATACCCTCGGGGACCTCTGGTCCACCAGCAGTGGCATCGGTCCAATGGTTTCAAAATACAAAACTACCAGAGTTGCAAAAATGAACAGTAAATTTAGTTATGCTGTACACGTGTTTCAAGGAGTAACCTCTCATCAGCAGCATTAAAATAAAATTATATGGAAAGCCATAATAAAAAAATTGTAAACAAAGAAGTCCTCATTACTAAAAATATCGAAATAGGAAGCCAAATCCAGTACTAAGGACATCCACCGCGTGCCCTTAAATTTAGTTATGGTGTAAAGCATTTAGAAGATGATCAATATTTTTTTCCAAAAAAAAACCAGAAGTAAAGATTTAACAACAATGCTGTATTTATATCCTTTATGAATAAGTTTGCTCAACGGATTAATAAGTTTTGAAGGTCAATTTTTGAATTTATGCCTTTGTAAATAATATTTCCATAGAAGTTTGGGTGTAAAATGCCCTGTTGCATAAGAGTTCTGCACGTAGAACCAAATTTTCTTAATAAGTCAATGTAGCTATAATAAAATTTAGATAATGTTTTTTTATCAATTTATGATATCTAAATATTTAACGGAAGGATAAACCCTTGATGCAGAATTTTTTCAGTGAGACAAAGATTTCGGTCGTTGAAGTCAGAAACATCACTACATACTCGTGCATATCGAACAAGTTGTGAAATGTAAACCCCGTAAGAAGGGGCTAACGGAACATCGCCGTCGAGATGGGGAAAATTGACTATAGGGAGGGAGAAAATCATTTCTTTTATCATAAACTTTAGTGTTTAACTTTCCTTGACTTATTGATATATCATGCTAATTTAATTAATTGATTTTATGTCGACATGCTACATCTACTCGAGTAAAATAGAAAAAAAAAGATGACAGGAAACGCCTACAATGGCCAAAAAATAAAGTCACATGCCATAATGTACCAATGAACTACACAAGAAAAAAACACACAAGAAAAAACAAATGACAAACGTAAACAACGATAGGAACTCAAACTGCTGGAATTGGTACCGGCACTACCGAAAGGCAGCGGTAGGGTTAAACCGGTTTGTTTATGATTACCCAAGACTCCCCTTTCTCTGTCCCGTTTCCCTATAGTATAATAAACATACGAATTAAACCCAAAAACAGGACTACTAACTCCATGACCTCAATCTTGAAACGGTAAAGGGGACAAAACTTAATTTTGAAGGATGGGCCTAGAAGTACTTGGCGCTAATCTGCCGACTAGCTCAAGAAGCCTAGTCTCATGGTAAAGCACTGTCGCACTACGAAGAAAAAAAATCAGACTCAAAACTCCCAGATGGGGTTGATAAAGAATCATCATGTATTTCAGTAAACATCGGCAGTATCATCAGAGGCCAGAATGCGTGTAAAAACCTCAGGTCATTGAATCCCAAAACCAATTTAACGGACATGTGTAGAATATCCTGTCGATATCCCCTATTGCGTAAAGAATGTAAGTTACGTTACAGTTTTTCTTGATTTTCAATCAGTGTCCGGCATTTTTTAGCAACATTTCCGTAAAATCGAGAATGAGAAATGCCCTTAGTGATAAGCAGTTTTCGAGAGACATTATATTTTTATATAAAATGTTCATATCTTCAATTAAACTTTTTAAATGCATTTGAAAATTAATGAAATCTGTAATCTTGTTGCAAAAAATTGGAAGTGATAAACTTATTTTATAGCGGATTTACAAAATAAAACGAAACATCGCAGAGTTTACGAATTCAGGTAACTTTTCAGTGCACAGTATCACAGTAGGTTACGTCGTCCTGCAAGGACATGATTTTCTACGATAAATTGTCCTGCTCTTCTAAGATTGTCCCGGATTCAATACGAATAATATTGAAAAAATGTAAACATGCAGACGCTTTCATCATAGCTCTTAAGATAGGTTGCTTTCCTTTAATTGGAATAGTAAATCTTAGATAGTTATCATATAGCATACTACACGCTTTTAATCTCTCAAATTCATGAACGCGTATTTGAAATATGAACAAAATTCCAATTTCATTAAAAATACAGTTTTTTTATAATTAAAGCACAAATTTCCAAGTATAACCATTGACAGTATCTACACTTCAAATACATCGAAATACGACAAGAGAACAGCGACATGAATTGTTCTGGTAGACCGTAATTCCTGATTTTCAATTTTAATGTGTCCTGACTTTTACCCGAATTGACCTGGCTTTTATGCGATTGGTCCCGGAATTTAAACGATGCAAATTAGATTAAATAATAAAGTTAGTCCCGTTTATTACATCCCACTTTGAAGAAAATGATGAATTTTGAGGCAAAACAGTTACAGAACTATAAAAGACCAACGAAGCTAATTTTTGCGAATAAAAAAAAGCAATTGAACGTTTAGTGAATTTTTTGCACGATGTGTGATCGAAGTGTCACTTTTCCCGTTTGATATGTATATAATGTGTAACCCTTTTAAGGTACTGACTGTAAGCTTTGGTTTTTAATCTTGATTTCGATTCACTTGTTCGACCATAGTAATATCATAGTAAATGATATTTCAATATCTACTCTTTAAACATTTATGCAAATTCAAGCAAATTTTACAGGAATGATTTTTAGCAGCAGACTAGGCTACTTGAGCTAGCCGGCAATTTAGCGGCTAGCATTCCCTTGTCCATCTTTTTAAATTACGTTTTGTCTTATTCTTTCTTTTTCAAGATTATTGTGGTCTTGGAGTTAATGGTCCACCTGTATTGGTTTTTATTTGTATGTTTATAATACTATAGGGAAACGGGATAGAGGAAAGGGAGGTTTGGGTACCCATAAACCGGTTTAACCGTACCGGCTATCCCGAGTTCTTGTCGTAGTCTATGTTTGTCTTTTGTCATTTAATTGTTTTTGTGCAGTTTCCTAGTGGATTGTGTCATGTGATTGTAATGTCCGGCCATTGTAAGTGTGTCCTGTTATCTTGTCTCCATTAATGGTCAGTCCTTGTCGAATATTGTTCACTTCATTCTGTATGTTTGGCAACACGGGAATAACATCTACTCTTCAAACACTCATCCAGTGCTCGAAAAGGGACCAATAGACAATACAACATATAAATAATTAAAGAGCACTCATTGGGTTCATTAATTGTAAGAAAACTTGGCAAGTGAAATCGGGAGATGTGGGCAATATGTATATACAGATGACAAAAACATAGGTCTCATATACCAGTTACGACGTTGCCATTTACTTCAAGGCTAAATCAGCCATTTTCCACTGTTTGCCCTCAACATATAGGTTTAGCTTGACCTTTGAGTTGTATATCATTTCGAACCATTTTTACTAAGGAATCCAAATCTGCCATAAAAATATGGAGTGAACCGTTTAGATTTTTCGCAAAATGGCAACGAATAAAAATATGAAATAAACAATAATATTTACATTTGAAAAAACACGTGCTTCCCAGTCCTTGTCAGGGCCTTATTAGGCACCCAGTAAAACAATATTCATACACCAGCTTCAAATATGACAGTTGTCTCAATAAATATACATAATAAGCTTTCAAAAAAGTATTCTCGTGATATTCTAACTGAACGGATAAATATTTTAGCACTTCAAACATCCTCTTTTCAAATTTTAGATTTTTTACGAACTTTATGACTGAGGGACCAGTTGACCCGGAACTGGTTAATGAGAACTTAAGATTTCAACTTGTATTAAAAATGAGGGTTTTGCTCTTTAAATTGAAAGTGCACACTTGTGCGAGTAAAATGATACCCAATATGTACTGGTTCAATAACCGGTTAAGATTTCCTGGCATATCCAAATACAGTTTGTCGCGAGGAAATTTAGAGAAGTTTGACATCACATATGATGCGCACAGTCACTGTGTATGAAAAGGAAGTTTTACAATAAACTTTACAAATTGGGTAATAAATATCCCTCAAAATGGTATAATGTAGGCTCCATACAGCTCATTAAAATTATTGCAGTTGGAGTTAACATATGTGTTATGGTCTCATGTTCATTTACTCCATATCCTCTCGTAAAATATTCATGGGTGTACAGAAATAGAAATATGGCTGATACTTACCTAAAAAGCCTAAAGGGAAGGAGATAAATGTTATTAATGAAACGAAAATAGGGAGGGAAAATAGATCAGCAGCATAAAATACCTGTGTGAACCAAAATTATGGCCATTTTTTGAGAAAATAAAATATTACTTCCATTTTTCAACCAAATATTTATGATAACAGGTCATAATTTGACAAGCTAGTGCAATTTTTGGAAAGAGAATAAATGGTTGCGAACGTGAATAAGGGCAAAACCTATTCAAAGTTATGATGACGCCTGCCTCTTGAGGTCTCATATACCAGTTACGACGTTGCCATTTACTTCAAGGCTAAATTAGCCATTTTCCACTGTTTGCCCTCAACATATAGGTTTAGCTTGACCTTTGCGTTGTATATCATTTCGAAGCATTTTAACTAAGGAATCCAAATCTGCCATAAAAATATGGGGGTGAACCGTTTAGATTTTTCGCAAAATGGCAACGAATAAAAATATGAAATAAACAATAATATTTACATTTGAAAAAACACGTGCTTCCCAGTGCTTGTCAGGGCCTTATTAGGCACCCAGTAAAACAATATTCATACACCAGCTTCAAATATGACAGTTGTCTCAATAAATATACATAATCAGCTTTCAAAAAAGTATTCTCGTGATATTTCAACTGAAAGGATAAACATTTTAGCACTTCAAACATCCCTCTTTTCAAATTTTAGATTTTTAGGAACTTTATAACTGAGGGACCAGTTGACCCGGAACTGGTTAATGAGACCTTAAGATTTCAACTTGTATTAAATTAGCATATTTTTTACAAACAAGAAAGACAATGTTGAATTTATATGAGAATTTTTAATATGAACAAGTACACCATAACTGACAAAATAAAAAGAGCATGCACCTTAAGCACGGGAATCTTTTTGCAGACTCCACACTGTGCACAAATTTTCATTGAATTTGTCGAAGGGTTAGACAATGACAATAACCGCTTTCAACATAATAGTTTTACGTGTCAGTGTGACTGGTTGAGCAGATCATGTTTATGCTACATTACCAAATGATGATACATGCAGTTTTTGTAGGCTTTCACTCTGTTAGTGCTGTAATTTTGAGGCGTCCTTGTTTTTTGTGTTAAATATAAATTGCCATGGCCACCCGCAGAATAAATTTTCTATCATCCAACGCTATAAAAAAAACTTTTTACTTTTCGCCAGATGAGCAATACATGCTAAGAATACAGAGATTCTAGTTTAATAATCTTGAACAGCCACATTTTTTTAGATATTTTACCGTAGATGTCATGCCTGCTAAAGCAGAAAATGTGTTTTGTGATAGTATAATAATTTCCAGTGCAATTGAAGTTATGAAAAAAACACACAATTATAAAATGTGCCAAATATAGAGTAAATAACAAAAGACCGGAATTGCTGAAAATTTAGTAAACTGATACCATTCAAAGGATATCCCATGAAAGCATGCACGCTAATTTACCGTTTAGTCTTTGTATGATAGTAACTCAAAATTTGTTTAATATGTATCAAAATATTCAGATACTGATATCTCAAAAAAATTTCTATCTACTTTAATATAGCATTTTAAAATTTTTTTTTTTGTCAAAGTCGATTTTAGAAGAATAATAATTTTAACAGTTTTGATTTGACCTCAGAAGCGATAAACAATGAAAGGATATGGAATAAATACACATGAGACAAAGTCTATACGAATACATTGAAGAACCAATCAAAAGAACAACGCTTTTATTGGTTATTCTTCATCTTTAAGTCACCATGATGCATTCAACAATGAGCTTTCCTCATACCACATAATATTGCGACGGTCAAGCAAGTGACAACAGTTTCATTTCAAAGAGATATAATTTTACACCCCAAGTCAACAATCTAAAGACTGACTGCGGTGAAAGAAACACACTTTGCACATTGTTGTTAATTTATTGACAACAGATCACAAAGGCAGTGTATATGGTTACAACTGCAAATTCATAATGCTATTTCCATAGGGGGTACCCCAGTTTGACGCAATTCTAAAAATAGATGCAACCAAATTTCAACTACGAGGGTCTCACTAATAATTTGTCGGTACTGAGATCTTTCAAATTTCGGAATATAAAATGGGGTTCCCACTGCTCTTCTTGAGGAAAATTTGGGCTAGAGAAAGGGTCGGTATTTTTATGGAAAATATTTTAAATTCCACCACTGACTTAAACATATCCGAGATTCATGTCTAAGATATAAAAATGAAATTAAAGAAACAACTGATACACCTACTTCAGCTTCGTACCTAGATCGTTTATTTTATATTGACGAAGATGGACGTTTGAAATCTAGGCTATATGACAAACGTGATGATTTAAATATCCCAATTGTGAACTTTCCCTTTCTTAGCAGCAATTTACCTACCTCTCCAGCCTATGGAGTGTACATTTCACAGTTGATTCGTTACTGTCGAGCTTGTAGTTTGTACAGTGATTTTTTGAACAGAGCAAAAACGCTGTCCCCAAAAGCTGCTTAATCAGGGATTTGTTCAACCTATGTTAATTTCATCCCTCAAGAAATTCTATGGCCGTCACCATAAAATCATTGAAAGATATGAAGTGTCAATATCCCAAATAGAAGTGGACATTTCCAGCTAGATTCACGTCTTCAGATTTGACTACCGATTTTGGCATTTTCCTGGATTGAATCACTCACAGTGTGACGAGTACTGTTAACAGAGCAGGGTTATCCTTCCGGAGCACCTGATGTCACTCTCAGTTTATTGGAGTTCACACTGTGAGTGCCTTTGTTTTGAATGTTGTGATTTCTATTTCTGTGCTTTGTATCTGTCTAACGTCATTGTTTTCTGTGTCTAACGTCATTGTTTTCTGTGTTCTCGTTTTGGCCATGTCTTTGGACTTCGATTTTTGTTAATTCCACTTTTTTGTTCCTTCGGTATTCTACTGCCGTTGTTTTTATACCCCGCCACACGAAGTGGCGAGGTATTATGTGATACCCTCAGTCGTGTGTCCGTCCGTCTGTCTGTCTGTCTGTCTGTCTGTCCATCCGTCTGTCCGTCCGTCCGTCCCCGAAGGTTTCCGACTGATAACTTGTAAACGAAATAACACAAGGTCTTCAAACTTGGTATGCAAGTTGTTTACCACAAAATTCAGGTCAAGTTCGATTTTGGGTTCAGAGGTCTAAGGGGTTCTGGGGTTATGGCCCTTGAAACTTTGAAATTTTGCGAATTTTAGGGTTTCCGACTGATAACTTGTGAACGAAATAACTCAAGGTCTTCAAATTTGGTATGTAAGTTGTTAACCACAAAACTCAGGTCAAGAAGGATTTTGGGTTCCGAGGTCCAAGAGGTTCTGGATTTATGCCCCTTTAAACTTTAAAATTTTGCAAATTTTAGGTTTTTCGACTGATAACTTGTGAACGAAATAACACGATGTCTTCAAACTTGGTATGTATATTAATTACCACAAAATCAGGTCAAGTTCGATTTTGGGTTCCGATGTCCAAGGGGTTCTGGAGTTATGCACCTTGAAACTTTGAAATTTTGCAAATTTTAGGGTTTTGTACTCATAACTTGTGAATGAAATAACATACTGTCTTCAAACATTGTATGTAAATTGTTTACCACAAAACACAGGCCAAGTATAATTTTGGGTTCAGCGGTACACATTGTTGTGGAGTTATGCCCCTTTTAACTTAGAAATTTTGTGAAACGTGGCGGGGTATCATGTAATCCACCTTTACTATTTTTTTATGAATTTCGTCTTGTGGTAAAATCTAGATGCCTTCCGAACAACATTATTTGCACAGTTGTACCAATATAGAATAAGTGATTGACACAACTGTCATTATGAGATTTTACATTTCATTGGTTGCAGAAAAATACTATCCAATCAAATGTTAACTTATCTAAGGTGTTGATGTCATTCAGTCGTGCTACATACACTGTGTTCCGTGTTATGATGTCAATCAATTATCCACAATGTTCTATTCCTCTGTAGCCATTCTTTCAGAAGTCAGTTGGGTGTAAAATTACATTTATTTGCCACTCGCTTTACCGTTGCAATAAGTTCAAAACGACCCCCAGCACTGGTTTATGCGTATGTGAAACAACGCCTACATCCATGTTTCTTCGCTATAGGTCATGAATGCGGAATCGTCAACAATTATAAATATTACTGGCAAAGTGTTCTTAAAATTAAAAAAAAATGACTTATGATTTTTTAATTTGAACTTTCTGTTGTTTAGGTTATAATATCTAGTTTAACATATAGTAACGAAAACAATCAATTGTTATGTCAATACTTATCTCGAATATTTAGAATTTGAATACAAAGTCATGCTTTCCATGTATTAATTTGATATTTTTAACATTCAGGTACCTTCATTTGTATTGCTAGATACCAAATGAATTCAAAGGCTGTTAATGAAATTTTCAACAAAAAATTTGAGTATGAGTACATCATTGAATTTTCTGAATGAAAGTGCTATAGAGGCTTTTCGTTTAGCTTCATTTTATTGAAACCAAATGTTGTTCTTATTAAAAAAATATAGGTACGATTGGTGCCTTTTCAGTTTTGGTCTTCAGCACTATGCTGAAGTGATTTTTCAACGTTATCGACCTTCTTTAATCCCTTATCAACGAAAAACAAAATAAAATAATTACAAATAGTTCGGTTGTTGAAGAATAATCTTAGAAAGACAATAAGTTAGGGGAAAAGTGTAAGTGTCTCCTTGACATTTACCCCATTTCCTTTCTTTTTCACAAAATCTTAAAATGATTATGACACGCACTAATTGTACTCATTTATTTAAATCAATGAATGAATAAATAGCAGCTGTGTACAAGTCAAAAAACAACGGTAGTAGAATACCGAAGGAACAAATCACACCATTACATAAGTCAAAGTCTAGAGACAAGGTAAAAGCAAGAACACCAGAAGACGGAAGACCAAGACACTACATGCCCACAAAACACATAAAATACAACACTAAAAACTAAGCACTTAAAGTGTGAACACTAAAAAAAGAGTGACAACAGGTGCTGCGGAAGGATAAGCTTTTCCTGCTCTGTATACAGCACCAGCAACACTGTCAGTGAGTCAATCCAATCGGTAATGTCAAATCCGGGAAGAAATGAATCTGGATGATAATTAACAATGAAGGGATATAGAATAAATGCAAATGAGACAAAATCTCTACTAATACATGGTAAAACCAAGCAATGGAACAACGCTTTTATTGTTGTTCTTCATCTTGAAGTCCGCATGAGGCCTTCAGAAATGTTCGTTTTCATTTGTGGCACCGACATTTTATATATATTTATGATGTCGTTGTGACGGCCATAGAATTTCTGAAGGTACGAAAGTAACAACGTCTGAACATATCCCTGACTCCCGTTTTTGTGATAACGATTTTGCTCTTTCCACAAAGTACCTGTATGAACTACAAGCTCTACAGTAACAAATTAATTGTGAAATATACACTCCATATGCTGGGGAAGAAGGTATACTGCTGTCGAGGAAGGGAAAGTTCACAACTGGAAAGTCAAAATCATCACGTTTGTAATATAACCTAGATTTCAGACATCCGTGTTAGTCAATTCACAAAAAAAGATCGAGACATAAAGCAGAATTTGGTGCATCGGTTGTCTTCCTAATTTCAAGTTCACTGGGGTAGATCCGATGTAAAAAAGATGAGAAAAAAAAATATCCGAAAAACGGTCTACCAATTTTGGCTGAAAGAAATTGACATCTTCGCCCTTAATTTACTAATTTTGAATAATAGGTAGTTGATTTTATGTTTGTTGACGATCCCGCATCCATGATATGATAGACATTGATGTAGCGTTGCTCGACATCCAGCAATGAATTCAGCTTAAACCGGTGCTACTTTCTATGAGATATGACCATAGCTCATTGTTGAAGGCATCATGGTGACTTCAAGATGAAGAACAACAATAAAAGCGATGTTCCATTGCTTGTTTTTCCCACGTATTTGTGGAGATTTTGTCTCATTTGCTTTTACTCCATATCCCTTCATTACTTAAACAAGAACATGAATGTCAATCTTGTAGGAGGAAACTTGTTTATTTAACACGAAAATTTACCTATTTTCACAGGAAAACTTTAACTTTGAAATTATACTAGTACTAATTGGGCAAAGACTAATGTAAAAAATTGTGACAAACTATTTACGTAAACTTGATTTTGTTCCAAATGTTTCATCATCATAAGGCTTAGGCGGAAATTTGAATCAATGATCCATTGTGAAATTTTGGAGGTAGAAAACAATTCACGGATATGGTCTTACCCTGACACAATTTAAAAAAAAACTAGATTAATGAGCGATGGCTTTTCAAGCCACATTGAATAAAAACAAAAACGCATATTTCCTTTCCTGTAGTTTTCAAGTTTTTTGTGACGGGATCCATTATGGCCAATTTCATCAATCCATGTAAAACTTAAGTTCAATTGAAGAAATTTTGGAACAATATGTAATGACACTATACAAAGATGAATTCAGCAAGAAATACTATGAATGATTGCAACATCACATCTTTCATAAAAGTTCTTTTGTACATCAAATTAAATGCGACGTTTAGAAGAAATTTTGTTTATTTACCTCGATTTGAGAGAATAGTTCTGTTTATTTTGTAGTTTGTGTGATTTTATGCCAGACTTTGAACCTTAAGAGCCAACATCTATTGAGATAACAGGAACGTCAACGAACACTTGAACTTACTGATTTGTAGCTTTGCTTAAATAGTTTTTGCATTATTGATTGATATATTGCTCTATTCATTTTCTTTTGTCCCTTGATTAAATTGTTCTTAAATTCATTATGTTATTCCTCTCGAATACTTATTAAGGGTACGCATTTCTTACTCATGCAAATGTATACGTTTGTTTTTTTACGTCTAGTTTTAACTGCATACATTATATAAACGTCTGAGCATTCAGTTAGAGCAATCACATGATTAACTTTCTTATCAGAAAATGAAATAAATAGAATATAAATGATAAAATGTTTGCACTTCCTTTTTACATTCTTACATGTCATGCTGTCGTCCAACATTTTAGTAACTTCGAATTAAAATACGGAAAATTTTTCACGTAAGCATTTTATATGGTATTCTTAAAATTATATTTATTGGCAATATGTACATTTTTCTCTTTGATCTTACTGACTGATATTGTCAGTATCTCCGTACTGACCTGATACAAGAAAATATCAGGCAATGACGTCACGAATATGACGTCATTACTCTTATGACGTTGCCGATAAAAACAATAATGGTAGTTTTGAAGGTCTCTACAGAAAATATCACTGGTATCACGGCTCGTCCTTTCTGACTCGCCGCGATACGGTGATATTTTCTGTCTCGACCTTCAAAACTACCATTATTCTATATGTATCATAGCAAAATAAAACACTATTTTTACTCTCTTCTAAAAACGGAAAAATTGATTAACGACAGTCTCGAATTGAAAAAAGACAATTTTTACTGTGACAATTCATGAAATCGTTTTGTTTTTTTTGCTGTTTGTTTTCATTATGTCTACGACTCTTCAATAACAATTGCTGTTGAGTTGCTACCGGACACTACAGCAATTGAAAGGGAGGTTTGTTGCGCCATAAAACCGGATAAAATGCCTGTAACAAGTGAAACTCATAGGGGTCAACAATATTTCCGGTGTTTTCCACTTCAATTTCATTAACCCCTCCCTTTAATAACTTATATGTTCCTAGGGTAGGTTAATACTGAGATGACAGAATCACTGTATTTGTGGAATCATATATTTTTGGTTGACTTTTTCACTGATGTCGTAAATCCTCTCCTCATGCTTACCCTTCCGGAGCACCTGATGTCACTTCCAGTTTCACTGGAGTTCACACTGTGAGTGCCTTTGTTTTGAATGTTGTGTTTTCTTTTTCTGTGCTTTGTGTCTCTCTGGAATCGTTGTTTTCTGTGTCCAGCGTCATTGGTTTCTGTGTCCTCGTTTTTGCCGTGTCTTTGGACTTCGATTTTTGTGAATTTCACTCCTTTGTTCCTTCGGTATTCTACTGCCGTTGTCTCACCACTTCTGTTTAGTGGTACCTGTATTATGATGTGACGAACGTCATCTCATTTTTCAGATAACTTTAGCGAATGTTTAGAAATTGTCCTACACATGTTATAGTAGTATTGTAGTGACCATTTATTTGGTGTCATTTTAAAAACAGAAGTTTTAGTTGTAATCTAGTTCCGTCGTCTTTTCTGAAAGAGCGAGACGTTTTAAGCTGTATTACCAAATCTTGCTAAGCCACACGAGTACGTATGGGCATGGCTAATAAACATTGAAAGAATATGAAGTAAATGCACATGACACAAAGTCTCTACAAATACATGGAAGAACTAAGGAAAGGAGCATCGCTTTTATTGTGAGGCCCTAAATGAGCTTTGCTCATACCTCATAAAGTTCAAAACGACTCTTAGCACCGGTTTGTGGGGATTTCTTTACTAGTCAAGTGAGTAATCACTGTGAACATTCAATCTCTCTATTTGAAACATCTAGCTTACTTACTTTGTAAGTAAGCTGATTATTAAAATTTTCACATGGAGTAAAATAATTTTGCATCTATTTAATCGCTTACATAAGTGCTGAAATAATTCAAAGAAATGATCATGATTTTTCATCAATTTGTAAGTGAATATCCGACAGCAGAAGTCTGAATATATTGTATGATTCCAAATGAATACTGTAGTAGCATTAACAGACTACATTGCAATATGAAGATCACACACAGGGAGATAACATAATGACTATGTGAAAATAAACAAAACATACTAGTAGTACAAAACAAAGGCAGTAGAATACCGAAGGAACAAGGGTGTGGCATTTAAAAAATAGAGGTCCAAAGACATGGCCAAAACGAAAACACAGAAAACAATGACGTTAGACACAGAAAACAATGATGTTAGACACAGAAAACAATGACGTTAGACAGATACAAAGCACAGAAATAAAAAACACAACATTCAAAACCAAGGCCTTCACAGTGTGAACTCTCGTGGAACTGAGAGTGACATCAGGTGCTCCGGAAGTGTAAGCATGTCCTGCCTTAATAAAACCCTGAAAATATGTTTTTGAAAGATAGCTGATTGGTTATTGTCATTTGCTAGCCCTAAGACATAACCAATTAAAAATCCATGGTACGTGTTACTTTTCTAACCCGCATACAGTGTCATTTTAAAATTTTTAAAAACTTTTTGAGGAGTTGAGGAGTACACACGACACGAAATAATTTAAATGGTGAATAAAAGGATATGGAGTAAATGGACATGAGACAAAGTCTCTACAAATACTATGTAAAAAATAAGCAAAGGAACAACGCTTGTATTGTTGTTCTTCATCTTGAAGTCATCATGAGGCCTTCAACAATGCGCTTTGCTCATACCTCATAGTAAGTTCAAGACGGCCCCTAGCACCGGTTTAAGTGGAATTCTTTGCTAATTGTCGAGCAACGCTACATCCATGTCTTTCTTGGTCATGGGTGCGGGATTGTCAACAAACATCAATTAAACTGGCAAAGTGCTCTTACAATCACTGTCATCCTTTGCCCGACAAAAGCACTAGTGTCTTAAGCTAGTGGACAACTACAACATATAGACAAACACAGGGCACTAATCAAGTCGAATGTAAGAAAAATAGTGAGATGTGGGCACTTAAAACGGGTGGTCTGGATTACATTTCGAAAATTACAAAAATAATTGCCAAAATTTGAAAGTATCAATAGTATATCCATATGAGAAATTCTCTCACGCACAAGTACACCATAACTGAAAAATATAGAGAGCATACGTCTCTCGCACGGGGAATCGTTTTACGGACTCCACACTGCAGGAGAGACAAACTCCAGTCGTAAATGGTGAATAAAAGGATATGGAGTAAATGCACATGAGACAAAGCACTAACAGTGTGAAACCCTCATAAAACAAGAGTGTCATCCGGTGCTTCGGAGGGGTAAAAATAGCCTATTCAAGTCTTTGTCACCCGTCACAATCCGCGAGTATCATCATGTGCTCCGGAAGGGAAAAAAGAGATGGAATCGCTAACTTTGTGCTAATGAATGGCAAATGCCTTACATGTTCAATAGCACTATTATATCATTTGTTGGCTTTTAATGGCTTGTATTTTTTTAATGTTAAATATGTAAACAACTGCCGGATTCTTTAGTTGAAGCAAGAATTGTAGCTCACCTTATAATGCTTGGGAGGAACATATCATGTAACTTGATAATTTACACTTTATTTTGCTCGTTTCCAAAATGACATGTACATTTCTGCTGTGTCATCAGGTCGTTCGGATGAAAAGTTTTCTCTTTGCGCTTGATCTATCTACATGGATTTTCCACAACAACGAGGTAAAATCTACCATTTTGTTTACTTGTTCTTAGTTTTTTTTTTGTTTTTTTTTGTTTGTTTGACAAAAATCTTACAAGGATTGGTGAGGTATGAAAATAGGGAAACACTTAGGAATAGGAAAACTTCTTTCTCATAGCGTAGTTAGGAGGTCATGTCTAGACTGTACAGTAGTCATTCCGGATGATTTCAAAACATCTTGTGTAATCAAATCAACTAAATTTCTCGGACGTACTATATTGTTGGATAAACCAGAAATAATGTCACTTTGAAAATTACCTTATACTGCAAGTTATATTGGACAATGAAGAAATAACAAAATACCGAACGGAAGTTGCTGTAAATTTAGTTTCTGAATATGATCCACTTATGTCTCTTAAGTGTAGGTAAATACAAGAACTTTAGGAATACCCATTTTGCACATTTTTCATTAAATCTTATTTACTCGTTTTCTTAATAACTAGCAAAGCTCTGTCCTCGGCTGATATTGGCTCTTTCCATTTTGATCATATTTGGTTATTTGTTCTTTATCAGTTCTTTTTTCATCTTTGTGTTTATGGTCTTTAAAATGTATATATTTTATCTGCACTGAAGAGATATAAGTTGTCGAAATGGCCATATACAGAAATTATATTTACAGTATTTAAATATGCCAGTCTGTGAATGAGAATATGTTAGCTGATATAAATATTAAATTTGAGTTAAAATACTTAAAACCTTAATTTCAACTAAATAAATCATCTTATAACTTTCATATCATTCATATTATATTTCAAGTATATATATTTAACTCAAACTTAATATTTATTTAACTCAAACTTAATATTTATATCAGCTATTATACTCTCATTCACAGACTGGCACCCTCATTTTTCATACTTCTCAAATCATTCATTCAGGTCATTAATAATAAAATATTATTTGTAAATTAGTAGAATATGAGAGAAACCGACCTTCATAATAGAAACAATATATCCATATCAGAAATATCCAATATCAAAACATTATTACACAAAACTATCATAAGACTCAAAATGACTACTGCATTCTCCAAAAGTCTAGAGTCAATTAATCAGAAAGAATAGATTGGGACAAAGAATTCCCGCCTAAAATTTGACATAGACCTGACCCAAGAAACTAACCCATAAAAACAGTAATAGTCATATATTCAAAAGCTAATGAATAAAACTACTCTGGCATGACTGAAATTAGAAATAGATTAATGAATCAGACTATACTAATTCTGGAATAAAGCTAACAAATTTATTACTGGATATATCTACAAAATTAATCAAACTATTTAAAATATAGTAATTAGCTAAAAAAAATTTTTAACCCTAAAATCTGACTCTACCACACACTCCCCCGGGCAGGTAAATGACGTCCCGTTATTTCCTTAGTGGTGGTTCAGGATATCCAGAATAGTACGAGCTGCATCCCTCTGTAACCCTGCAAACAAAGGGGTATCGGCTAAACAAAGAAATACACTCGACTTTCTGTAGCCGTTCTGGTGTTGAAGGTGAATCATCTGTTGTCACAACAGCTGACTTGCTGGTGTAATACTGGCCAGAGTCGAGCCAAGCACGTTGTCTTCGCTCTCTTCCTGACCTTCTGACAGGAACCGGTGATACTTGTACAACTTCTGGCTGCTGATCAATTTCAACAGATGGATTGTCCTGTGGCATAGCAGCATCAACTCTATCAAGGTTGTCGGAAGCGCTCCCTATTTCACTGGTTTCCTCTTCTGACCCTTCAATTACTTCAGGTTGGTCGTCTTCATTCGAAGAAGAAACATCCTGTACTGGGTCATCTTCTAAAGTTGGGTCTTGAGTAGGTGTCTGTCCACTGTCAACTTCAATCCTTTCCAGTACATAAGTAGCAACAGATTCATCATCCGAAGAAGTATCATCCGAATCATTAGATGCTGACCGATTATCAAGTCGCTGTTCTTGGTCTTGGAACTGGTCTTGGTTTGGGAATAGGTGTTGGATCATCCCTTATATAGCTGATTGGTAGCAGCAAGTTCCTGTGGATATGTTTCGTTCTCTGACAACTGAAAATACTGGGATGTCTATGTTGGGCTGGTCTATCACAACATAAGGAACATCCTCCCAAATATCTGCCCGTTTGTGTTTATCATCATGGAAAACAATCTTGACTAATACTCTATCTCCTTTTTGTATGGTCGCTCTACGGACTTAAGTGTCATAGGTTGCTTTCTGTCGGGTCTGAGCCTGTCTGGATGCATCAGCTGCCAATCTGTAAGCATGGTATAGACGATCTCGTAGATCCTGGGCATACTTACCTGATAGCTGCTTTGTTTCCTTCTTCAGACCAAAAGCCAAGTCTATAGGAGTCTTGGATTGGACAAAACATAAGGAAATATGGTGCGACGCCTGTAGTCTCATGTCTCGTACAGTTGTATGCATGGACCAGTGGATTCACATATGCTTTCCAGTTAGTCTTCTGGTGATGGTTCAGTGTCCCGAGCATACTAAGTAAGGTACGATTAAATCTCTCGCACATTCCATTTCCCTAGGATGGTAGCATTTAGTGCGCGATTTCTTCATACTAGTCAGGGAACATGGCTCTTTTATGACGCGGCTTTCAAAATTGGCACACTGGTCCGAATCGAAACGCTGAGGAATGCCATAATGGACGATGTGATTGTCGAAAAGTGCCTGTGCTGTTGTCCTGGCTGTTTGGTTCTTGGTAGCAACAGCCTGAGAATATTTGGGAAAATGGTCAGTTATGACTAGAATGTGTTGTTGTCCTCCTTTAGACTTCTCTAGATTAAGAAAATCTAAGCACACGAGTTCTAGTGGAAATGAAATCCTGATATTCACCTATGGAGCTCTCTGATTGGCAGGAGTTTTCCTTCTGAAGAATCTGACACATTGAGATATCCACTCCTCCACCTGTTATACATTACTGGCCAATAGAATCAATTACGCAGAAGTGAAAGCGTTCTATCCTTGCCTGGGTGGCCCATGTCGATGTTGACGGATTCAAATACTGTGGTGACATGTGATGTTGGCAAGACAAGTTGGAAGTTACAGTGTCATCTATCTCTACATCTCGGTACAGGATACCATCTTTCAGGTGTTAACGGCCAAACGGCCAAACTGTCTGAGTAGTGATGTTGGTCCTACTTCTGCTGTAGTTGGCTTCTTTCCTGACAGGATATAATGCATGAAAGGTCCTATAACTGGATCAGTAGACTCTGCTGTGGCCCAATCAATGATGGCATCATCAGACAGTGAAGTTTCATCATCATCATCATCATCATCTGAGCGAACTGCTGGTGGATCTACAGCCAAACTTTCAACATAGGCTTTTGGTAAAACAGAATTATAAATGGCCTCTACAGTGTCCATATTGATGTTTTCTGTAGTTGAATCATTGTCTTGTGGAAGTCCACTGATATAATTCATGAAAGGTGCTATAACTGGATAAGTAGACTGTGCTTTGGCCCAATCAATGATGGCATCATCAGGCCGTGAAGTTTCGTCATCATCATCATCATCTGATGGAACAGCTGATGGATCTCAACCAAACTTTCAACATAGGCTTTTGGTAGAACAGAATTACAAATGGCCTCTACAGTGTCCATATTGATGTTTTCTGTAGTCGAATCATTGTCTTGTGGAAGTCGACTGAGGTCATCTGCCTCTGCATTAGTTTTGCCTGGCCTATAGATGATGTTGAAGCCAAATGCTATATAGGGCTGCGAGTCATCTATGATCGGTCGCATCTAACTTGGCGGTTGTCAATAAATAAGTCATAGGATTATTGTCCGTCATAACTGTAAACTTGGCGCCTTACAGGTAATCTTTGTATTTATCACAAACGGCCCACTTAAGAGCTAGGAATTCCAGTTTGTATGGTGGATACTGTTTCTCTGATTTGGTTAACCCTCGGCTGGCATAACCTATGACTTTCTTGATGCCTTCTTGTTCTTGATACAGGACTGCTCAAAGTGCTGTGCCGGATGCATCAGTGTGCAATTCAAAGGGCAGCGAACTGTTTGCATATCAATGTATCGGTGAAGAAACAAATCGGTCTTTCAGTGTATTGAATGCCTCTTCCTATTGTGATCCCCATTGCCAAGGTTTCTGTTGATATTTCTTGGACCTTTTTGAAACTTGGTTGGGCATTAGGTCTGTGAGTGGTTTGCTGATACGGCTAAAGTCCTTAATAAAGCGACGATAGTATCCTACAAAACCAATGAAGCGTCTAATGTCCTCTGGATTGTTTGGTTTTGGCCAGTTCACAACCCTTTCTGTCTTGTTGGGATCTATCTCTACGCCTTCCTCGGAGACTATATGTCAAACATATGTAACCTTCCTTTTGAAAACGGAGCACTTGTCTGGAGCAAGTTTCATATGGTGTTGTCTGATCCTCTTAAAAACAAGGCGGAGATTTTCCAGATGTTCTTTGTAAGTTTTACCAAAGATGATTATGTCGTCTATAAAAATACAACATATCTTGAGGTGCAGGTCTGATAAGCACTATTCATACATTCTTTGGTATGTTGCAGGTGCATTGGTTAATCCGAACGACATTCTGTTATAATTGTAATATCCTAGTGGCCCTATCGTAAAAGCTGTTCTCTCTTTGTGGTCTTCTAGGATTTCCACCTGATGATAACAAGATTTCATGCCGACCGTTGTAAAGAAGGTGGTGCCTGCAAGAGTATCTAGTAATTCCTCAATTCGTGGTAGTGCATAGCTGTCCTTTTTGGTAATCCTGTTTAGCTGTCTATAATCGACGCACATCCGCAACTTTCCATTTTCTTCCTTATAAGTACAACATTTGATGCGAATGGACTGTGTGAAGTCCTGATGGTATTGGCTGACAGTAACTGGAGTAGATGTTCTTTGACTTCATCATATATAGCAGCTGGGATCCTTCTATATCGTTGTTTGAAAGGCTTGTCGTCTATTAAATCTATCCGATGTTTCACTTGAGTGTTTCCAAAATAAGTATCATTCTTTGCACATATGTCGCTATATGACTGTATAAGGTTTAATCCTGTTTGAAGTTGTTCGTTTGTTAAATTGCACTTGGTTATCTCCACTTGTTCTACAATATCTAGTGATGATTCTGAATCTGGTGGCAGATGGTGTTAAGTCATTATTTGGATCTCACATAGGACAGCTTTTGGTGGTATAGTAATAGTCTTGGTGGTAATTTGGCTATCTGTATATTAAGTATTCCATTTTTCCTGTACTGATATTGTATAAGTCCTGGCTCTACTTCTAAGTCTTTCCAGTTTGGTTGTAGTGTTGATGGGTTGAGCATGGCAGTTATTGAACTATATGGTAGCTCCTTGTCTGTATATCCTAATATCTGTGTTGTTGTGTTGGGCTTGATGGTAACAGGTGTCTTAACTGCATTCTTTACTATAGCTAGGGTGTTGTTGTTTTTCTCCAATTATTTGTCTCTAAGTGAAATTGAGCGGAATGTTAAATACCATGGTGTAGTCAAGTTGGATATTTGAAGATATCTGTTTCCATACTGTTCTTTGTAGTTGTCCATAATGGAGTACAGCATGTTGGTGCCCAATAGGAGTGGTACTTGTGCATTATAAGTGTTGTCTGGAATAATAAGTATGACACATGGATATGTTATCCATCAGTTGTAGTTCTGTCTCTATATAGCCCTCATATGGTAATGATTGACCTCTAGCACATTCAATATTAAGTAGAGTTGTGATGCTCTGTAGTGGTACACATGTATATGGGATAAGTGCTGATTGTAATAATAGTTACTGATGGTTGATACTATTGAACCTGTGTCAAGTAAAGTTGTTACTGGTTTGCCATCAAGTATAACTTCAGACTCAGTAGGTGATCAAAATAAGCCAGGTCGTGCAAGTTTATCCTTCTGTAAACTAGGACCTAAAGAGTCTCATAAGCCTAACGACGGTCCCTCTACGCTGGCTTCTTGGCGCTTAAGTCATCATTTGGCAGTTGTACTCTACATTCCTTCTAAAAATGTCCTACTTGTCCACATCTAAAGCATCTTATCTAAGCCTTGGTATTCTGTGCTGATGATTGTTGTAGTTTGGGTTTTCCTTGCCATCTCTGTCCTGATTGTCTGTTGTACTGGTTACTTCTGGTGTTCCTTCCTTGCCCTTGGTATCTACTATCTTGGTATCTGTTTCCTTCCATTTTATCCATTCTAACTGTCAGTTGTTTCACAAGTTCCTTCACTTCTTCAAGATCTGTCTGTTCATGAGTTTTCTCTGGTTTTGATGTTACTGCTTTATCTTGATTTGGTTTTGTTGTCTTTGATTTTCTTTCCTCGTGATCCTTTTCAATCTGTCTTAGTGAAACTCTAAGTTCATCAAATGAGCCGATGGAATCAAATAAATGTAAACAATAATTTTATTTAGTAAGATTGTGAGAGTGATTAAGATTTTAAAGCTTACTTAAAAGTATAAAATGTAAATAACTCTAGTCAATGAAATAAATGGAGACAAACGACTTCTTTATTATTGACGGGATAATTTTAACAAGTTAGTTATGATTTTAATATTTGTCTTTTCGGTTGGAAAATGTAAACTTGTATTGCTGATTGTGAGACTAGAATATATTTGGGTATAATTTGACCTCTGCACCTCATGCGAGGTGGGTTTAATTGTATTTTTTTTAAATATTTGCTTCAGTTTAATTTGGTTGCTTATGACTTAGTTTTTGTGTATTTGCCTGCTTAATACGCATGCAGCTTTTTGCTATTTTCGCCGTAATGTTTGCTACGTTGTGTTATTCTATTTTTATCTGCAATTTGTATATTTTCAATAGTAGTTAGAATAATTACTATGAGCTACGCTACTATTAATTTCACAACAGTATGCATTATTAGGATTTTATTCGTAAATGTACATGACACATAATGGTCACACACCGTCATAATTTAATTAACAGAAAATATATATATCGTCTTTAACAATGAGATACAACTAGAAAATTGTAGACATTTTCTTTACGTATTTGTATTTATATTTTCATGCCAAATATAGAATTAATTCAAGGTATTTATTATTGTTATATTGTTATTGTAGGGTCTTTTTGATAGTATATTTCGATGAATAAAGAACCTATGAACATTGAGATTGTTTATATTTATCTATACGAAGGAAACTCAGCTACATGCATATGTTAGGACAAGGATTATGACAGCATTAATTCTCGAGTATTTTTCTTTATAATATATGTACAAGCGTGACTGATATTTAACACTTGTGTTAGTTATCCATTTCCGACCGTGCAAGATACATAAATGCATCTAGTACATATACGTGATTAAACAAGTGTCTACTTGAACCCCTACAGCTTGGACCCTAAGCATCAGACACATTTCTGGACTTTGATTTATGTGATCGTATGTTTTGGTCCTTCGGTATTCTATTGCCTTGTTCCACTTGGTTCAGTAGTAAATTTGTGAGTTACTTCCACCACTCCCATATGCCCCTAATAACGTATAGAATTGGTTAAGCGACAGCAGTTTTATTCTTGATGTCCATATAAGATTTCTGAGTCATGTTGATTCCGGAATAAATTTTTGTTACTATGCGAAAAAAAAACCTGGAAAAAATCAATACATCAATTCATTTAGAGGGAATCACTAATTAATGAAAGCTGTTGAGCTTGGGGTGGTTCATAGGGAATCGGTTGTAGCGCTTTATGGTTTTTAGTCAATTAAAAATTAGTTAAAAAATTGTCATGTAGGAACAATTATAAGTATACACTTCAATTTCATAAATATTTTGCTTTTTATGTGAAATATATTTATTTTAATAGGTCAAGAATTCAGTCATTCCTTCGAACTGGTATTTGAGGTGATCGTTTCTGCCTTCAATTACACGAGATTTCCTATCTCGAAAGTCCCGTATTTCTGTGTTTTGTCACATCACAATAAAAACTGAATGTGGATTAAATTATTGATTAAGTTTTTCTATTATTATTTTTTTTTTATAAAAGCTTCACTAAGTCTTTTTTATTCAGTTATAAATTAAAAGAACACAATTTCAACTTGCAGAAAAGCTGCTTTCTCTTTGCTTAGCGCTGATTTTGTGTATATCAGTTTGAAAGGTAAAAGAAAGTAAGCTAGAGCCATGTCCGAGCGCTCCAAATTTTAGTTTTAGGGAAAACTTTTTGTCTCATAATTACCAAATTGAAGTGCTATGATAGGCGACAGCAAACGCAATTTCGTAACAAAATGTTTTCTCTTTTCGACAAGAATGTAAGAAAATTCTTCGAAACTATTTTCAAAACGTGAACTACCTCGAAATTTATCCATTTTTTTGTTTTGTTTATCTATTTGTTACTCCTAATATCGATTATTAAAGGTATAGTTTTCTTAATTATTCCAAAATACATCCTTCAAATTAAATGTTAAAAAATGGATAACAGGAAACACCTACAATGACTGAAAATTATAATTACATGCAACAATTTGCAAGGGAACTATACAAGAAAAACACGTATAAGACAAAAGAGAAACGTAGACAACGATAGGAAATCGGGACAGCCGGACTTGGTACCGGCACTAGCAAAAGCCAGCGGTAGGGTTAAACCGGTTTATGGGTACCCAAACCTCCCCTTTATCTGTCCCGTTTCCCTATAGTATAAAATATACGAATAAAACCCAATACAGGTAGACTACTAACTCCATGACCACAATCTTGAAAGGAAAGAAAAAGACAATACGTAATTTTGAAAGATGGGTCAAGGGGTGCGCGCCGCTAAACTGCCGGTTATCTCAAGGAGCCTAATCTGCTGGTAGAACACTGTCGCACTACGGGAGAAAAATCAAACTCAAAACTTCCCGCAGGGCTTGGTCAAGAATCATCATAAATTTCAGTAGACATCGACAGTATCAGTGAGAGGCCACTTGTACCAACACCAAGAAAAACAAATGATACTCCAAATCCTGGACGTTGCTTACTTCGGTTATTCATCCCTCGGGTATTTCGTATATATTCTTTATCCGTGCACGAAAGTACTCTTACAAAAGAAATGAAAAAAAATCGAACTTTTGTCGATATTGGATGTAAGCTTATATCATATATGTGACATTTTACATGAATTTTTTTTAGAACAGATGCATACTTTTTACTCTGGAATTAGATGGAATCAGAAAAGGCAGAAAATTGTCTGTATTACTTAGTACTGGGCTGATCAGTTCTTTTAACTATCTACGACCTTTCAATAGCAAGTGCTGTTGAGTTGCTACCGGACACTACCGCAATGGATTAGAAGGTTTGGCATGCCATAAAACCGGCTTAACCCACCATTTCTTTTGAAATGCCTGTACCAAGTCAGGACCAATGCGGTCGACAATTTTTCCGGTGGTTTCTACCTCATTTGCCTTTTTTCTCATGGCCTTCGGCCCTTGACCACTCTGTTGGGTAATTTTGTTATTACCCCTCGGCCCTTGACCCCTCTGTTGGGTAATTTTGTTATTACCCCCATCAAACATATAAAGTATATTTTTGTAACAATTTGTATACTGGAACTAGATATAATTTTTCAATTTTGTTTTTATGTAAATTGCGATGAAAAGATAACAGCAATTCTAATATGATGACCTTCAATCGCTTTATGTCCAAACCCGTGGTAAAAATAATATTAACTTATGAGTAACGTCATAAACAAATGACGGTAGTTTCGATAACGTCATAGATAGTTTTACATCAGTCTTTGCAAACCAACTAACGGAGTAAAATGGCGATTCATCTATGTGTATTTGGAGGAATTATCCTAATTGGAACCTTGTGAGTGTCCTATTAGAATCGAAATAATTAACAGTAGCCATATATTTATATTATTTTTACCACTGGCTTGCACTTTATGGTGATATTTTACCCCGCGCTGGTCGCTGGGGGTAAAATATTCGCCATAAAGTGCCAGCCTGTGGTAAAAAATAATATAAATATATGGCTACTGTTAATTATTTCTTAAACAACCACAATGGGCGAAAATCACAATTACATGTCACATTTAACCTGGAATTTACAAAAGAAAATCATCAATAGACAGCCATAGAAAAACGTAAACAACGATAGCAAATATTTTATGAAAGGAACTCGGAATAGCCGGACTTGGTACAAGCAAGTGGTAAAGCAAAACGATTTAAGGATACCGTCTTTTGGTGTTCTTGCTTTTGCCTTGTCTCTGGACTTTGATTTTTGTTACCTTGTGCTTTGTTCCTTCGGCATTCTACTGCCGTTGTTTTTTTTACCTATAGTATGATAAATATAAAAATAAAACCCTATACAGACAGACTACTAACTCCATGACAACTATCTTGGAAAGGAAAGAAAAAAGACCGAACGTTATTTTGAAAAAAGGGTCGCAAAGGGAAGTGATTTTAGAAAAAATAATGTAATTCCTTCTAACATCTTTTAAAGACTAATGGAAAACAAAGAAACTCCTGTTTTCACGTTAACCATGTAGTTGTAAAAACAGAAACTTGACTTTCACAGGAAGCACATTGACTTTCGTCCCAGTCCTGTATACATATAAAATATATCTGATGTAACATAAGATGTAAAACCGGAAATTACCAATAAGGAAACACGTTAGTCATTAACATAACTATCATACATAAATTATTAAACTTAACCCAAGGAAGTGTTGTGTATACATTTGGGATATACATAATGAATATTAATATTGTTTTAGTTCTTTTGTTACAAATTGGTAAGTACAATTCATAGATTATAAATTAATGAAAACATGCTTCACTAATTTTAATAAAATATATTTTGTATATTGATGATGTTCTTTCCACCAATAACGCATTCTTTTCAAAATGAATCCCACTATCATATCCAAACATAACTAGAGATAAAGGAAACGACAGAAACAATTAGATCTACATTTTCCTGGACTTACATCTCGATTTTGACGAAAATGGTCATATCAGTACTAAACTTTACGACAAAAGTGACGATACATGAACAGTAATATTCCAGCTCCTCCTGCTAACGGAGTGTATGTTTCAAAGTTAATTCGTTACGCGAGAGCTATTACAAATTATACAGACTTTCTCATTAGACATATATATATATATATATATATATATATATATA
>MJUU01059435.1:23267-33764 GCA_002080025.1 Modiolus philippinarum | reverse complement strand
GAGGCATGAAAATGATAAAATATAAGGAATTATCGATTTACAAATAGACTGAAAGAAAGGGAAAGAAAGCATCCCAAACAACTAGTTAGCTAGAGTGATGATCATGCTTATACAATTATTCTACTGTATTATGACTGATGCTCGGTCGTGCACTTTGTCCAGAAGATCTGCAGTTACATGTTTTTGCAAGGGTAAACACTGTTGGGTTTTACTTTTTGCGATCTGGAGTCAAGTTCTTTGTTTGAGTTATACATTATAAGACTAGGGAACTTTCGAATTTTCAAGGTTGGTCCTTCGATATTTCTTGTCAAAATATATATCCGGTCAACTAAAAGTCATCATCTCAAGTCAATTGTTGGCGGTCCGTGTCCTTTCCAACAAACCCTTGGCGTATTTGGTTTATGTTTCCTGGGCTGCTTCTCTACACACGAAGCAATTAAATGAGCCATTGAGATTGGAACAGAAGTTATTTATATTTCATGTGCTACTTCTCCCAGTAAACCAATCAATAAAAAAATCGGTCTTAACTCAATTTTATTGATTTTATCGGTAATTTGTATGAATTTACTTTGATTTGCAGTATCACCGAACTGGACGCTATCACGAAATTATCGGGTCACTGTGAAGGCGTGAAGTGCGGGGTTGCTAATCTGAAGTCATGTTTTGGTACTATTTGTCGTGTTCATACGCACAATACGCTGAATGAAGAATGCATATAAATTATTGCAATGAACAATAGATCAACTGTGCTAAAATAAAAAAAAAATCAGCTTATTTCAATTTCTTATAGAGTTTTATTTATCATTTGGTGAATTACCGATAAAAGGAATAAAGGAAATTTTGTTTTTGATAAGGACTTTATCACGGTGTAACGCATCAAGCTCATCCTAACGGGCTCACTTGATACTGGCCGTGATAAAATTCGTATCAAAAACAAAATGTCATATATTCCATACGTATTGGCTCATTAATTTGTTTTGGTTAGGAGAAGCAGACTAGAAAATATATGTCATATCTGTCAAGGGTTTGTGGGGATGGACATGGACCTCCAACACTTGACTTTGGAGGGTAACTAAAAGTAGATAAAAACCTTGCAGGAATGCAACAAATCGAAAGCAGATGATCAATAGAGCACGATGAAGCATAGTATACCAACATTCAAGTCTCACCATCAATTTAACAGATACAACCACGAGAAATAAAACGAACATGCATGAACTCCCTGCTGAGATGCTAGATCTAGTTTAATATAAACACATCTCAAGTAGCGAGGCTGTCACAATATACTAGTAATCCAACCCTGTGATGACGACCGTAGAATTTACGGAAGTGATAATTTTAAGTTACCCTCATCCTTGGAATCTTTCATCGAAGTGAGGTACACGACCGGAAATGGACACTGAGCGAGTACTATTGTGACCGTCACGAGATGATAGACTAGTCTCGGATTTTATGGCTGATTTGTTTACATCTTACTGGATCCAACGCTGAACCGTATCTTAATATGAACTTTTCGATGTATTTTTTTCCTGTTTTCCATCGAAACCTTTGTTTTTTACATAAATTTTGACGGGTAATCATAAATAGTAAGAAGCGTTTTTTTTTTCGATCAAGATCTTACGGATTTTATGTGTACGGAGTCCGAATTGTTTTTATGTATTACAACATCCATATGCTTAATAAGAAAAGGCTAGAAGTTGTAAATTGGTGACGTTGACGTAAGTATCTAATCAAGATACCAATAAATGATGAACTTCACAATTGTTACACAATTTTCAATGAATGTGTCCAAACTGGATAGACGAATTTGATCTCAGTAATTATAAGAATAAAGCGAAGTCATATGTTGTATTATGTACAACTTAATAAAGGACAATAATATTGAATCTTCTCAGTAGATATATCATCAAGCAAGATAAGCGACAATTTGGAACAATTTAGTAAAGTTGGCAGACAAAACTGATATAGTATAGGTATTATTTGAATTAACACTATATCTTATATCTGCAGTAGCAATATTTTCTCTTCAGCTGAAGGGGAATAAGCAAGTTTTATTTAAAACACCAGCCACTATAAAAATGCCAATTACTGGTTTATCTGTCGCAAAGATATAAACAGTCATGTATTTTGTAATGGGAGCCGATTCATTTGCCTTTGTCATATTTCAGTCTAGACAAACTATTTTTGTTGAACATTTTGTCGTTTGGTTTGGCAGTAACTTTGAAGTTAACATATGGCCAGCACTGTTGAGCCCTTAAGTGTAATCCTTACCTTAATTGTAATCCGATTACACTTAAGGTTAAGGACCACCCTTTAATGTAATCCCGATTACATCTACGGTTGCAGGACCTCCCTTAATTGTAACCGATTACAATTAAGGGAGATAGCGTACATATGCCTACAGTACCTACCGTAATTGTAATCCCTCGGAATTAGTTTACAACTTGCAGCACATATAAGATAAGAAAACGTGTTCGCCATAGCTTTATTATGAGTCATATTTGTTTTAAGTAGCCATCGTTACCATGGAAAAAAGGGCGGAGAAAAAGTGCTTAGAATTACTATCGGAAATCTGGAATTATGGGCAAGTGACTGTACAGTTGGAATTTTAAAATACCAGAAACCACGAAAATAACTGGATATTGGAATTTCATGTTCATCATGCAGATTTGTCAATTAATTATACTAAAAAAGTGTACTCAAATGTTTACTGAATTGTTCATTATAGAGCTCTTAACCGATATGAAAAAATAAACATCGGTAATCACTGGTACGGTATGAACAGAACATAATTTGTATTTAGTTATTTGTATAGACTGTTTATATCAAAATAAAGAAAAACATTACCAGTGATTCTTTTAAGTAAAAACAAAGTCAACACCGCTTCCCCATAGTTTTTCATGTTTGTCTCATGTTTCGTTTTTGTGTTAAGATGTGTTGCGTACTTGGTAAAATTTGGTTTGTGTTTTTTGTTCATTGCAAATTTTATTGTCATCGCATTTTTGTTTTAGTTTGCCATTGTCGTACATCAATTTGATAAATATTTCCGATATGATCTGAATGTATTGATGGGGGCAAGGGGTATCCCATCTAGGGGTCACCGTACGATCTTCAACACAGTGAGGAACCTTACACTATATAGCAAGCCCTAAATGGCCCCAAAAAGGTAAAAAAGAACATAAATCAATGGAAACAAACCACATCCAATAACCAAAATATCAAGAAACTAAAATTTTATAAGAAGACAAGGACAAGCCAATGACCAACATATTCCTGACTTGGGACAGGCGCAAAAATTGCGGTGGGGTTAAACTCGTTTTCTTGGATCAAAACCCTCTCCCTATGTGTGGTGAATGGCTAAAAAATAAATAGTCAGAATTTCTGTCATTTTCCTACAATTCCGTCTATTTTTCCGTTTTAGGGAATTGAAAGATTTAGAACAATATTTACATTTCTTTTTGTAATATTTTGAAACAATTCTGAGCACTTTTTCTCCGCCCTTTTTTGTTTCCATGGTAACGATGGCTTTTTAAAACAAATATGACTCATAATCATGATATGGCGGAACACGTTTTCTTATCTTATATGCGCTAAAAATTGTAAATTAATTCCGAGGGATTATAATTACGGTAGGTACTGCAGGCATGTGTACACTATCTCCCTTAATTGTAATCGGTTACAATTAAGGGAGGTCCTGCAACCGTAAATGTAACTGGGATTACATTAAAGGGTGGTCCTTAACCTTAAGTGTAATCGGATAACAATTAAGGTAAGGATTACACTTAAGGGCTCAACACAGCACTCTTTTTGAACTGTTGGACAGCAGTGTATCGACATTGTTAAATAAATCATTCCCATGATAAATATATAATTTACACACCATATACTGTAAATTTCAGTTCATGCATTATTAATTCTTAGTGCTAACAAGGTGTTAATGCCGATGAAAACACAATGACCCAGGAAAATCAACAATATATTTGCCATGCAAAGATTTCAGAGCTAGTGAAGTTGTGGTAAATGTTTTTGTTAATGATGTCGTTTTTCGAATTGGCCAAGTTTTTCAACACAAATAACAAAAAAAACCACAAGACCATTCCAAATGTCAAATTGACTAAAGTATCTAATAACCATTGCCTAAAATCGTGTTTACAAAGTAAAATGAATTCTTCGGGCATAAAATTTTGCAGAAATTACAAGCACAGAAATGAATGTACGTGTATAGCTCAGAGTAATGAAACAACTAGATGTGAGCTAACGAGAGGTAATCGGCGGGCAGTTTAAGTCATTGAAAAAATCAGTATGTTTCTCTTTTTAGTAGATGCAAAAAAGCCGGAAAAGTTATAAATCACAATAACCCTAGTAGAAGCATTTCAAAAGAAACTGTATGCTTAACTGGTTTTATGGCGCGCAAAACTTCCCCTTCTGTTGCAGTAGTTTTCTGTAGCAACTTGGCAGCTATTGCTTTTGATAGGTAGTAGACAATGTTAAGAAATGCTCATCCCAGTACTAAGCAAAAAAGGATTCTTGAATCACAGTTCGTCTGAAACTTCATATTTTCTACACGGGAGTGATATCAACATATGATGATTTATGAGACGGCCTTCTTTGGCGCCCTGATTTATAGGGCTTTCACGGAGATAACTATGCCTAACAAAAAGTCCAAATAACAAATCAACTATGAAACATACACTCCGTTAGAAGGAGAAGTAGGAATATTACTCTCCATGTTAGGGAAATTAATAATTTTGACGTGAATTTTAGTACTGAGATGACCATTATCTTAAAATTACGAGAAGAAAGTCCAAACAGAAGTAGATCTAGTAGTTTCTGTTGTTTTCTATATCTCTAATTGTGGGTGATTAATGGGTGGGACATCATCAATGTATTTCTCAGTGAGTTGGTAGGATCTAGTATTAGTATCGGAGGAGTATAAGAAAAAGTCTTCGAGTAGAGGAGCAGAATTCGTGGACTGGCAATCCCAGAGGGTATTCACCAACCCAGTTGTCAGTACTTCGATGCTGACAACCCGAAAACCGATTTTATTTTGAAATTTGCAATATCTAAATTTTAGAAACTTTTGAAACTAAGGAGAATCTCCCTCGTGAATAGCTCTGTTCCCCACTTCAATTGGCTTGTTTTATTTAGATCTTTGTTGTTGTTTGTTCTCTATCGGTTCAGAAATGTTCGATATATAGTCTTCCAAATATTTTGAATTGATCTGCAATGAAGAGACATAAGTTGTCGTTAGGCCATTTGCAGAAACAAAATTCATAGTAACTTCTTTGGTTGGTATTTCTTACTACGATGCCTAGACTTTTTGGTATACGTTCTGTATATTTCAATTTAAGAAATAAAGCAACATAAATTACCTGTTTACATAATAAAACCGAAAAAAAGTATAACAGATGTAGTTTCGGAAATTTCGTGCCACCATTCGTAGGAAACTGTTCTTTATGTATGTATTTTTGCCCATTTGTGATCGTCAATCGGAGAACACTGACCTGTGTATAATAAATGGGAACTGAATCATAAAGAATTTTGGTGTTGGCATTTGTCGACAACATAGTCCTAACAGACATACAGCGTCTAAAGAGCACATTGACACATTTAGCAAAGACTTCCCCTTCATAAATGTTTGCGATAAATATGACCAGTCCAACTCCATCGGATGCTCATCCAAGACCCTGCATAATACATGTAATTATAAGTCGGTCAAACACAGTCGAGTATTATGTCGATAGAAATACTATTTAAAATAATAATCTATGTTCTTCGCGTGAAGGCCAAACTCCACTAAATAGTTTCCATAGGCGGCAATTATAACTTTTTGTGATTTTTTTAACTCGCCGAAGTTCAATCGGTGCGGTGATATGATGTCACCATGACATCATTGACAGAATTTACGTGTCTTTGTCCCAAATGAAAACGGATATTGTTAACTAGATTTCACGTCTTCACGGATTTGACATACCCGGTTTTGACTCGACCCTGGATTGACTCACTAATAGTGTGACGGGTGCCACTAGTGGAGCAGGACATGCTTACCCTTCCGGAGCACCTGATGTCACTACCAGTTTTCATGGGAGTTCACACTATGAGTGCCTTAGTTCTTAATGTCGTCCTTTTTATTTCCGTGCATTGTGGCTGTCTCACGTCTTTGTTTTGTCTTTGTTATAAATATCTCTGTTGCCGTTTTTGTCATGTCTTTGGACTTCGATTTTTGTAATCATCACTTCCCTTGTTCCTTCGGTTTTCTACTGCCGTTGTTTCTGTAAGTGGCAGGTCTACCAAGAGGCATATCAAGGGGTATCAGTAAGAATTTTTTATTGCCTCACCAAACTGGTGTATACAAATATACGCTTTTGCATGTCAGATCCCCCATACATAAACAAAAAAAAGGGATATGGATGTATACAATACATGTCTACATTGATGTGGCCAAAAAACTTCACTTGCAATGAGGGTCGCTGAATCATAATTCTGGTCAATCAAAAAGTATTTCGAAATCACTTGAGCGTGTTAGATGTTTTAATATTGACACTTAGTAGTATGGCTTTGTTTACATAAGTACTACTTTTTTGTTTACATGAGTACTACTTTTTTGTTTACATAAGTACTACTTTTGATACATCAGCAGCTGACTAATTATGTCGAAAAATGTCAAAAAAATAATTGCATAAACGAAACTTAATAACTGTATGAAGATGCTGATACAAAAGTCTCCTAGACGAACTCACTCCCAAGTCAGATTTAAAAACTAGAAACCAGTTCCTTACATAATAAAAAATACCTTTTTTTCAGTTTCACTTTTCACAATTGACTCAGTCCTGTTGCTAACTGAATTTTACTGTTGTTACTATTGTTTTTTTTATTTATCACATTGGCTAGAGGAAAGCTTTGGGCCCAAAAAACTAGTTTTACCCTACCGCAGCAGGTTTGCGCCTGTCCTCCTAAGTCAGGAAATTTATTAAGCCTTCGTGTGTCTTGTCTGTTTTCTTGTTAGTTTACTTTATGTCTATAGGAGTCTAGGATGGAGTTTATTTCGCTGAACTTGATTACTCTTATTTAGGGGCCGACTCCGACCCGCCGTTGGGTGTGGGGTTTCCTTAACGTTCATTGAAGATCTTATGAAGTCTTTGAGTTGTTTTTGCTCCCCTTTGGGTCGCTGTCTCTTTGACTTGTTCCCCGTTTCCCTTCTTTTTTCTAATTTCTGTAAAGTTCTTTCAACTCTAAACAAACCTTTTTTCCTCTCCCATGCCAACAGTCACCTTTTGGAGTATTGGAGATTTAAAACGATTCCGACATGTGAGGTAACCTTTATATAAAGTTATTTTAATTTCACCGCCTTTTTTACGTTTCCATCTCAATGGCCGCCATAAATAAGTCTTAAATTTTACAAAAATACTGAAGTTGCATTAAAACAGTAAATTTCGTTATGCTGTACACGTGTTTCAAGGAGGTACCTCTCATCAGCAGCATTAAAATCGAATTATCTGAAAAGTCATAATCCAGAAGTATTAAAAAAAAAGAAGTAGAATTAGAGACCAGATATCAAAGGTTATATTTATGTAAAAAATCATTCAATTCTGGGCACTTTTAACTTTCCCCGCCTTTTTGTGTTTCCGAGACTTTATTGCAGCTATTGAGATCCTGTGAAGTATGATTGTGTGACAACAGTAAGTCCCTCAAAACTTTTAGAAGACTTTGTAAAACTTACTTACATACATGCCAGTATAACTATAGTAAATATCCACAAAATAAAGTATTGCTTTGTAGAGTGAACCCGGTATCGATGATTTCATGAAACTAGGTTCTCTACCTATAACAGTAAATTGTTTTTAGTGAGTATATGCTAGTGCTTCATTTGTGTGGCATTTGAGATTTCATATTTTAATTTAATTGTTTTTGTTGCCTATGTTTCCATTGCCTCGAATTTTAATGTAATTTTATCTTTGAGTAATAATTTCCACTTTTGAATTTTGCCAGAACATATTCTGATGCTGATGCATGACATCATTTGTTAACAATATTTTAGATGTGTTGCCGTTTTTGCCGTGTCTATGGACTTTGATTTTTGTAATCATCAATTCCCTTTTTCTTTCGGTATTCTATTGCCAGTGCTACATAAACACTTATTAAAGTATTAAAGTTAAACATGCATAATCATTTACTTAAATGACTATATAATATATATTTACCTGTTGACTAAAAGCTTCTAAACTTTCCATAACTGCAAGAAAGTATACACAAAATACAAAATGTAATTTCATTTCCAAGATAAACTTTGTCCATACAAAATCCATTGGATATTTGTCAATACTTTGTGTGTTTTGTACCCAAGTACTGAATCATTTGCCTCTTTATTAGCCTTTATTATAATTTCAAGTTCGTTACTGGGGTTACTTTATTTCCGCTTCAATTTATTCTATTATTGGATACAAATTCTTGGCATCTTCGTTTATTGGCGCTAATTTTATTCTCCGCCTTCTTAATTTCTTATACGGTCAAAGAAAGTCGTCTTTTCGATTCATCACACGTTAATTTTAAAACGTGAGAAAAAGATATACAGTAGTGATAATTGATAAAATAAAAAAAAACGAGTGTGGATGTATTGTCAATAAAATAATTTATTTTTATGAATCAATGCCATTGAATCGAGTTCAGAGGAGAGCTTGCGGAACAATGTATAGTTTTACATTTCAAATAAAAACAACCACGGAAAGAACTCTGAAAAGCCGGACTTTGTACCGGCACTAGCAAACGCCAGTGAGATGCTTAAACCGATTTTTGTAAGAGAGAAATTCACCTTTTCTCTTCAGTTTCCCTGTAATATAACAAACATATAAATAAACCCCTAATAGAGGTAAACCTTGTAGATATTTTTACCATTGCTGTCTTACACTAAGCGTAAAGTAGCAGAGTAAATTACCACCATCATCACCTTACTTAGACAGTCGCACGGCGACTGGTTCTGTTTTTATGTATATTTTACAACCCAGTAGTGTTTCATAATTTCATTTTATACAACTGACACTCTGACCAATGTGATTTAATCATTTACATGTTGTCACATTAATTCCTTTCTTTCGAACCTTGCAATATCTAATTTTTTGTAAATTTTGTTGAAAACTAAGGAGTATCTCCCTTACGCAAAGCTCTGTCCTTAACTTATTTTGGCTTTACGTTTAGATCATTTTGGGTGAATGGTCTCTATCAGTTTTTTAACATATTTGATTTTATGGTCTTCCAAACGTTTAGATATTATCTGCACTGAAGAGACATAAGTTGTCGAAATGCGCATATGCAGAAAATAAATTTACAGTAACTTCGGTATTTAGTTATTTCCTAAGTTTCCAACAAAGTTTAAAATTTGTATTCCAAAAACGAGATCAGTACCCTTTCATATTTCTGCTTAAATTACTTTTTTGAATTTCAGTCACTCTTATCTGAAATCCTTTATTTCAACTTTAGCAGCAATCATTCTTAAGTGACGTTTTGTTCTTGTAAGATTCACATATCACTGACTTGTCTTTGTGGAGCCCTGTTGCTTCTGGCGGGGTCTTGGTTTGTAATATTTATGTAATATGTGATTGTTTGTTACACGGTATAGCTGAAATTTCAATTAATCATTGACCAGCAATCAACCAGGCTTACCGAAAAAGTTCTAATGTTAAACTAAATGAGTGTAATAACAGAATTACATAACAGATCTGCCAAGAGCAAAAGTCCTTGAGGCAAAAATGCAAAGCAGGTGGTAAACACTGGAAAAATTGTCGACCGCAATGGCCCCGACTTGGTACAGACATTTCAAAAGAAATGGTAGATGAAACCGATTTTATGGCGCTCCAACCCCCCTTTCCGTTGCGGAAGTGTCAAGTAGGAACTCGGAACCGCAATTGCCATTGACATGTCGCAAGACAGTGAAATTAAGTAATAATGTCGTTGTAAAGGATCTGTTGGGTGACTGATTGGTAAATGTCATTTTCTAATCCTAGGACAAAACCAGCTAACATCCATGGTTTATGTTACTTTTTTAATCCTCAAACAGGACTAAGGTGAATTTTTGAAGAAAAAAAAATATCTCTTTGTACACAAATTCCGAAACGCAAACCTGTATCATAAACATCATAGAGAAAGACAAGACCAAAAAATAAGTTAGGCACGCAAGAAAACAGAAAACAAAAGCACCGACAAAACCAAACTGTCAACAGCAATGGTGCTGACTTGGTACAGACATTCCAGAAAAAATTGTGGGTTAAACCAAATTTATGACGCACCAAACCTCCCCTCCCATTGCAATAGTGCACGGTAGCAACTGACGGGCAATTGCTATTGAAAGGACTAAGACAGTTAACCATTATTAAGTAAAGAAAAAAGAGAATCTTGAATCAGACTTTTGACGAATTTTTTCCACAAGTGAGTGATATCTATAGAAATTTCTAATGATCGTATGAGACGGATTTTTTTTTTTTTTTTTTTTTTTTTTTTTTTTAT
>MJUU01059435.1:0-15815 GCA_002080025.1 Modiolus philippinarum | reverse complement strand
AGCCAAGAGACAAGTCAAAATTAAGTACACCAGAATACGGGAGGATACACAAAAATCCACAAAGCAAACATTAAGTTCAAAACTAAGACAGACACAATGTGAAATCTAATAAGGTAGAGTGATATTAGGTACTCCGCACACGGCGTCCGTCAAACTTCCAGTGTGCCCATCCAGGACAAAATCAAAACCAGCATTGTTAAATTGAGGAAGACATGAATCCAGCAAACAAATATTCGATCACAACCGTGAAACCAACATTTCATATCTCTCCTTGATGTCGTTATAACGGTCAAAGGGGCGAGAGCAACAAAGACCAAACATATGCCTTACCCAGCAGCCTCCGAGACCGCGCCCTTGCTTTTTTCTTCAGGATTCGTTTGTCAAGTTCATATCACATTTCGTTGCAAAATTAAAGGACAGAGGATCATGCCATATCAAACAATTGATCAGAAATTTAAAGGAATGTATCGGGAATAAAAACATAATGAAATGGCAAAATAAAGAAATTTTAAATGAAACATGTGTTTAAACAAGACAAATTAATATAAATTAATATATGGTTTCCACCGAATTGCAAGGCTCACCAAATTCTATTTACATGGATAGTGTTAAAAGTATTTTTGAACATATTGGTCTGGACCATTATATTAATGGTGGGCTAAATGTGAGTACCTTTAACTTATTTCACGGAAATCACATATGTCAGACCCAAATGGAAAAGGTATATTCCAAAAGTAGTCCTTCTTTTTATAAAAATATAAGAATCTCCAGTGGTAAGCAAAAATATTTGTTTGATGAAGTTAATTTTGATGGCACGAGACTAAAGCTATTGGCTCGAACCAACTGTCTGAATATTAATGCTACCCTTCAACGTATGAATCTCTCTTCCGACGATAAGTGCAAAACATGCTCTCTAAACAAGATCGAGGACCTCTCTCATATTACGTTTGAATGTCCGGCCTACGAAATAAAGCGAAATCATGTTTTCAGTCAAATAAACGATAGTCTTGTCGCCAATAGAACAGGTCTTCGGTTTGAGGAGCTATCGAACATTTTATTATTTAATGTTGAGAGACTTCTTAAACATTGACATTGTAACATTTTTAGCTTTGTTATAGTTGTTTATAGTTTTGTTGTGTAAATAATTTTAAGAACGCAGCTCCTGTTACCCCGACAGTAGTTGCCCCCGATGTAAAGGGGTAGTTATCCTAATATATATATATATATATAGGTCTATAAATAACAACAAACAAAACAAAATTTTCCGACACGAACAGTTGCTAGAATTCGGAAAAGTAACATTTTACAAGACAATTATTCAGTCCTATGATTATGGAACATTCTTATTACAATAAAATGACAGAGAACCTTTTCCTTGTAAACAGTTTATATGTATATAGCTTGTCTAAAAAATGTAATAAACACACTAATAAATGTAAATATTTTCATGAAATATGTCGCTAATTATCAATTCACAAAGGATCTTCGTCAGGCGAGACTGAACATTTAAAAATTTAAAATATTTAAAATATCTGAAAAATATTATATTTTTCAGATATTTTAAATTTTTGAATGTTCAGTCTCGCCTGACGAAGATTCTTTGTGAATTGATAATTAGCGACTAATTTAAGACCTTTTGTAGAAATTTCATGAAAATATTTACATTTATTAGTGTGTTTATTACATTTTTAGACAAGCTATATATATATATATATATATATATATATATATAAACTGTTTACAAGGAAAAGGTTCTCTGTCATTTTATTGTAATAAGAATGTTCCATAATCATATAGGACTGAATAATTGTCTTGTAAAATGTTACTTTTCCGAATTCTAGCAACTGTTCGTGTCGGAAAATAAACAAATACAAAATTATATTTAAATGTCTGATCTTCCGACAATAGGATGTAAAATATGTTAACTGGTCGGTTTTTAGCTTATTCATCATTGGACGAGAAACGTTAACCCCTCAACAACCAGCGACATCCAAAGCACCAACCTGTAAATAATTGTACTTAAAAGAACTTCAAAATAAAAACTAAATGAAAAATGCCATTCTTTTGAACCTACGTGATATTGATTTTATGTATATATGTTTGAGGTAGAAAACTTAATTTGTCAATTTTATGACAATATAGTTTAAGGGCCATTACTCTCAATGGTTAGTTAATATCTAAATGCTTTGTAGAAGTACAATTATATATGTATAATGTATCACTTTCTAGAAAAATTACCATCAATTACTCGTTTGATGTCTTCGAGTTATTACAAAAACAATAATAACAATAAAACTATTCTTGTTGGTAAAAATGAGTGAAGACAAATTCTCTTTTGTTTAAACGAAGTCAAAACTATGAAAAAATATTGTAACAAAAATAGCTGGACAGATAATGATTTTCAAAGTTAATGTTTTAAAATGCATATAAATGATAATGATATTTAGTCGGGATGTTTGTGGAAATTGTCGTTATGTCTGCATGTTTTTTTTTAATATTTTTATTTTTTTATATTTTTTTATGGTTTTTTATTTTTTTATGAATTAGTAACCCAAAGTGTAGGAACCATTCATTGATGAAATATGACTATCACGATGGGAATTATTTCTTCCAATAATAACTGAATTTACAATGAGCCATAGAACCACTATGGAGTTATTTATTACTTCCATACGCATAAAATATTTGTCTCACACTGGAAACATTTTCATTTATATTTGTCTTCATAATAGGAAATAAGTTAACAAGTTATAAAAAATCAGTGGTATTAGGAAAATGTGGTTCAGTTTGATAGGATTGTCTGTCAAAAAATATAACTAATGCAGACATTTTCAGTACAAAATCCCCATTGGTTTTATTCCGTCCAAAGTGTGCATAAATGGTCAAAAATTATACTGTTTAAATTCAATGTTTTGTCTACACGCTAGTGTCTGTCGGCTCCGGAGTGGATGTGTTATATAACTTGTGTTATAGAGTACCCCAATCCTACAAGACAAATCATTCGTCGTGTAAACTCAATGATATTTTTCATATTTTCGATGAAACTGCCAGTCCATTCTAATCGTTTGCTGATACAGTAATATTCCATATGATTCCTCCTTGCACGTTTAATCTAAAAAGGGTGTCGTACTTTTAAATCTTTTATATATTACTATAGGACCCAATATTTTTCTTTTAAATCATGCGGCATTTGCATAGATTAAACAACAAATAACCACAAAATACCAAAGTTTCTGTGAATTTTGTTTCTGCATATGTGCATTTCTACAACTCATGTCTCTTCAGTGCGGATCAAATCAAAACAATTGGAAATCCATGAACCGAAATGCTGATACAGAACAAATTACCAAAATGATCTAAATAGGAAAGCCAAAATTAGCCAAGGACAGAGCTATGCAAGAGAGAGATACTCCTTAGGTTTCAACAAAATTTTCTTTAATTTAGATATTGCTAGTTTTCAAATAAAATCAGCTTTCGGGCCAGCGCCGAAGTATTGGCTACTGGGTTGGTGAATATCCTCGGGGACTAACAGTACACCGTAGTGGCATCGGCCCAGTGGTAATAAATAACAAAAAACAGAAGTAACTGTGAATTTGAGAGATACAAATGCAACATATTGATGCAGGCATAATAATTCTTGTTTATGGATTCTAACGTAGTTTATGGCGTCTGTGATTCCGAATTACTTCTGTTAAGATGCGTTTGCTTTGTCATATTATTGGATCCACTTTAGGTACGATAGTCTGTAATTTCTGTAATGTTTCTATCACACTTGGTTCAGTAGTGTCCATTTAACCAATATACAGTACTTATCTTGAGTTACAATAGTTTTTGTTGCGTTTATGGCATATTATTACTCGGTTTGCTATAATTTTCATTCTGTATCCTTAATCCATGATTCTATATAATTAACAGAGACACAGAAAATACCAGTTTTAATTTTTATTTGTAGCGACTGACCAATACTTAAATCCCTTTATACACGACTAAACAACAAATGCCACATCTAAAGTTTTTAATGTGACCCCAACGTAAATATAAAATTCACGAAACAACTGCCATTGTCAAGAAAAAATGCATTCGAGTTAAGACGACTGTTTTATTTCCGTATTCGTTGTATCATGAGTTCGTCTATATTCTCATGTTACAAAATTATAAAAATTATTGTATAAAGCAATTATGACTTTTCCAACCGTTTAATTCAGTATGAAACTGTTCTAATTTTAGTTTACCTATACACATCTTTTTTCGTTATTTTTTCATTTGACATTGTTTGCTATTTGATCAAATCAGTTTATCCTCTAAAATACTGTATACTTGGAAATTTTCTCGCCGTCTTTATTTCGCGGTTAATTGACAAGATTTTAGTTCGCACAGTTTTGAATTCGCGCTGGCAAATTTTTGACCATTGACTTCAATGATAGACATGTATATTCGCGCCGTTTTATTTTTGCACTTCCATTCCAAACACGAAAATCACGAAAATAAAACTACCGAGAAAATTTCCCGGTTCACAGTAAGAGATAAGGGAGACAACTGAGAGTAATAAATCTGCATTGTTTTTATTTACATCTCAAATTTGACAAAAATTGTAAACTCAGTACTAAATCTAAATATCTTTTTGCATCAATAAGGGTTATTACGAAAGTACCGGTAAATATTGTCATAAGTCGAATTCAAAGGGCAAAAAGACAAAGTCGGTCGAAAAACTGTAAACCTCAAAGGTCCTGACTTGGTAGAGTATATCAAAAGAATTGCTGTGTTAAACCGGTTTTATGGTGCGAAAAACCTCGCCTCCGTGGTAGTGTCCTGTAGCAACTCAACAGCAATTGCTATCGAAAGAAAGAAATTGTTAAAAATTCAAAAAGATATTCAAAATGTGATTTAAAAATACACTGATGAGACATACGCTGTCAAAATAAACTACTTTAATTTTATGAAATGTCGTTTTTAGTTATTTTATTATGTAATACAATTTACTTTTATTCAGGTCTGCAGAAAAGAGGAGAAAATATAAAACCAATTCACATAATTTAACGTGATGTGAATGAACCTTTTTCCAGTTTAGTTTTGACTCACTTAGGAACATTTGCCAATGATTAATTCATTTACACTCGGTCAAAGTCATTCATACTATTGGGTTCAAAGGTAATTTTGGATATGATTTGTACTCTTTTGAAAATATTTTTTTTCATTTCCCCATGGATATTGATCATTAATTTGCAAATAAGTTTATTTCTCCGAAAGTGAATAATTAAATTGATTTAACTAGGCATTTTGCAATGTGTTATCCTTCTATTTTCTTTTTTAAAGATACAATCAGGCATGTAAATATTCTCCGTTCGGCATGTGATGATCGAAACAGAGGCTCAAGCCGAAGGCCAATGTGACGTACTGATGATCTTTAACTATGCCAATATGAAAAACATTACACAATGATACCTGTATTAATTAAATTCATTTCCTTGTATTGTATCAATTGCTTTCCAGCATTTCTTTACTATTTATTTGGATAGTCATCGACAGGAATCACTGGCTCATTTTACTTTTGTCATAACGAGAGACGATTAATCAAGAGGATTTATGGAAAACCACACAAAGGACAAGGCCAATACAGAAAAATCCATATTGGCTTACTTAAGGTCATATTGGCATACTTTTGTCATTTGTATTGAATTGTGGCAGTTTTGAACATATAAAGGCAATACACAAGTTATTTAATGGATAAGGCGTTTTGGGTTAAGATGACTCGTTGCGGCTCGTTGTATCATTGGTTTGTCAATATTCTCATGTAACAAAAGTACGAAAATTAATTGAAAAAGTCAATTATGACTTTCCAACCGTTTTATTTAATGTTATGCTGTTCTTATTTTAGTTCACCTTAAAAGTTTACACTTTCTTTTCTTAATTTTTTCTTTTAACTAAAAAGAAAAAAATTTATGCTGAAAATTGAATCTCATCAATATATCCCCCAGAATTGGAGATAAGGAAACAGTAGTAACTACTAGATGTACATCTTTTTGGACTTATGTCTCGAATTTGTAGAAGTACGTCATCTCAGTTCTTAAATCTATGACAAAAGGTACGACTTTGATTTCAAAACTATCAAGTTCCCTAACATTGATAGTAGTATTCCTACTTCTCTTTCTTACGGAGCGTATGTATCACTACTGATTCGTTACACAAGAACTAGCACCAACTATTTGAAGCTTTTCATCAGGCATTGTTATTTCCGCGACCCCTTATTATTTTTAAGTACTGAGATGAACGTTCTTTTATTGTCTTCGACCACTCAATAGCAATAGCTGTTGAGTTGCTACCCAACACTACCGTACTGAAATACTTGTATCAGATCAGGATCAGTGTGGTGTATAGTTTTGCAGGTGGTTTTGTACCCAATTTGTCTTTTTTGCCCGTTGATTTCCATATCTGACAATGTTGTTGGGTATTTTTGTCATTGCCATCATTTACCCATACATATATTTTATATGACAGTTCCAAAACGCATTGATGCAAATGAAGGTGTCGTAATACACTCATAGAACTTAAATTTTATTAAATGTTGTTTCTAATAGTTTCTTTTTCAACAGTTTCTTTCAGTTCTGTTGAAAGGAGAGGAGATGAATAAACATGAGATGAAGAACCATTTTACTATTGCAACGTGATGTGAGTGAACCTTTTTCCAGTTAAATTATGTTTAAGCTCAATGAAGATCATTTTTCAATGATTAATTCATTCATACTCGGTCAATGACATTTACAACGTTGGGTAAAAGGGTAATTTTGATATGACTTGTTCTGTTTTGACAAACCTTTTTTTTTCATTTCCCCATGGAGATGGATTATTAGCAAGTTTACAAACAAGATGAAAGGAATACTTGTTTTTCTTCGGAAGTGGCCGATTTAATTGATCAAACTAGCCAACTTTGACTTTATTATCCTTCTCTTTCCTTCTAAAAAGATGCAACAAACAATACAATTCAAAGGAATATAAATATTTGACGTTCGTGATGTGATGAACAAAACAGATTCTGAAGACGATTATACTCCAATACTCCATTCTCTTACCAATATGGAATCTGTTAACCCGAATACAAAACAACAACAAATTCAGCAACTGACTCGCTGGAAAGCCGTAACAGCATGGTTATTTAACCGCAGATAAAATGGGCAGTTGCTGTGGTAATTAATACTAGATGGGAGAGGCAACCTCGAACAATATTATTTTAATTAAGTGAAGATTCAACAACGACAATCAGTAGCGATATTACGACTGTACCTAAGGAGACGTTTGATGAAAAAAAGATTGTAACATTTTTGATAATCAAATTTTTACCATGAGAACTCCAGTGTTGGTAACCTTTATATATTCTCAAAAAGGATATTGCTGGAAGACCTGCCATTTCAAATAAAGATACCCCGACAAGATAAATTCTTTAGATTTACCACAGTGACTGCAATTGGCATCATGGAAGAACACTTTCCCTTTCTGGGCAGCCATAGCATATGGAGTGTATATTTCACAATTAATTCGTTACTGTATAGCGTGCAGTTCATACAGTGATTTTATGGAAAGAGCAAAAGCAATGTCGCAAAAACTGCTGAGTCAGAGCATGCTCAGCCGTTGTTACTTTCGTCCCTTCAGAAATTCTATGGCCGTCACCACATCATAGATAGATATGAAATGTCAGTGCACAAATGAAAAGTAACATTTTTAGCTAGATTCACGTCTTCCCGGATTTGACATTACCGGTTTTGACTTTACCATGGATAGACCCATTGATAGTGTCACGAGTGTTGAATACAGAGCAGGACAAGCTTACCCTTCCGGAGCATCTGATGTCACTCTGCATTTTGAAAGTTCACAATGTTAGTGTTTTAGTTTTTTGTGTTGTATTTTGTGGGCATGTAGTTTCTTTGATCTTCCGTGTTCTGGTGTTCTTGTTTTTGCCTTGTCTCTGGTAATCTTGTGCTTTGTTCCTTCGTTATTCTACTGCCGTTGTTCTATTTTTCATGTATATAAACAGAAAAAAACCAAACAAACAACAAAAACGACCGACTATCTAAAACATCGCAGATAATCAATCCCCATCAAAACTATACTATTTTGGTGTAAATGGATTTAAACTCTCTTTTCAACAACATTTCTCAAGAAAAGGAAAAGCCGCCGGTGTTGAGCTTTGGAAATTTAGGAATGGAATGTCTTGTAAAACCTTTGATAATGAATCATTAATCCAATTCAATTGGGCAAATGGCACAAAATTACCATGTCTTACGCTAATATGCTTATGGATACTTTTAAAATCGCCTCCTTTCTAGTGGTGTTCCAAATCAGCCTTTCTCTTGGCTTCGTTATACTGATAGCAATAACAATGAATAAAAACTGCATACTCCAATCAATAACAAAATACCAAAGTTACTGTTGATTTTATTTTCTGCATATGTGCATTTCGACAACTTATGTCTCATCAGTGCACATCATGCCAAAACATTTGGAAGTTCATTAACCAAAACAATGTTAAAGCTGATAGATATTAAATAACCAAAAGGATCTAAATAGAAAAGCCAAAACTCAGCAATGAGTTACATATACGAACTCCTGACCGAGCAAACTTCTTTCGTTAGTAGAGAGGGATAAGAGCCTCCTTTGTCGTTACCTTTCATCTTGACGTTTGGAAGGTATTGTTAAAATACATTGGTCCCTTGTATAATATATTCCCAGCATGTGCAAAAACTTTCCCTTTCATTCAAAAGACTCAACAACTTGACGGATATTCCAGTGTCATCAACGGTAACTCAAGAGCAAGCTTCTTTCGTCTCTCTTGGAATGAAAATATGTCACCCTTACAAAGCACCTAGCAACAAAACTTATTTTTACGCAATGTTGCTACAGAATATTTCAAAAATATATCAAGATTCCAACTTCAAATAAAGAAAAATATATATGTGTGTGTGTGTGTCGGCAAAATTCGAAAGCAATATTCACCTTGGATTCAGTGATCCTAGCTTCTATAACAGAAAAGTAAGTGAGAACCGAACCGTCAGTCAAAAGAACGAACATTCAAAGGCAACAACGGAAACACTAAGAAACAAAGACACCACTTAAGTACGGGACAAAAAAGAAAAATGAAGACACACATACCGATGGACAACACGGACCCAATAAAAACAATGGGTGAGATCAGGTGTACCGGTAGAGTAAGCATCTCCTGCTTCTTATAAGACACCCGCCGTGTTGAACATGTCAACTCCGGTAGTAAAGTCAAATCCGATAGAGGAAAAACAAACTTAGTTGTAGAGGGTAAAATCTGTTGTCATCTTGGAAATATCGTGATTTCGGCGTAAAACTTCTGTAGTGATGACTTTGCCCTTTCACACGACATTAGAGCAACATAAAATTATTTGAAAAAACTCTAGACAAGAATACAAAAGAACGGATGAATTCGAACATTTACGAGGAAAAGTTCTGTGTTTAGTCCCGTGCCTTAACCCAATAGCTATGTAGGCTGGTAAAATATAGCTTTCGAAAACCGAATTGTATCACCTTGTAGATAAAACCTTGAATTGTATATACGAACCAATAGAAGAGCAGAGACACAAATAGCATTCAATGTCTTTAAACAAAGAATGCAGTCATGGAAACTCATTTCTGATAAACACGTATATGTGTGTTAATTGGAAAGACGCCGGTCATGATAAATTATCTAGTATTTTATTTTCATATCATATAAAACCGGTATAATATTTAGCAATTGTTCTGGCATAAAAACAAAGTGGTAATTTCACCTGATAACTTGTCTTTGAAAAAATAGAATGCTCTTTCTTGCCTTAAAGGGAAAATACGTCCGATGCAAAGTCTCAGTATAACCAGGGTTAGTTTGGTTTATTAAGCCATTTCCATTCTTCATTTTCTTGTGCAAAAAGCGTAAAAACATACGTCACAAAATCCACGAAATACTAAAATAAGAACTAATAATATAATCCCACGTAGAAGAGGTAAACAACTGTATGTTCGTCGTTTTTGGGATCAAAGGGTGATTTGTTAGCTTACAGACAATACCTGAAATCTCAAGTCATCACCTTTTTTTTGGTGAATTATGCTGTTGTCAGAGTGTATTGAAATAATTTCGTCCGAAGTCTAAACAACACTAATTACCTAAATGACTAAATACCGAAGTTACTGTGAATTTAAATTTTGCATATGCACATTTCGAAAACTTATGTCTCATCAGTGCACGTAAAATCTAAACATTTGGAAAACCATAAACTCAAAGATTATTAAAAACTGATAGAGAACAAATAACCCATAAGATCTAAATGTAAAGCCAAAATCAGCTAAGGATCAGAGCATTTGCATGAGAGACATACTCCTTAGTTTTAAATATAATTTACTAATACTTAGATATTGTACTGTTATCGTTGTCTCATTTAATTAGATCCATTTAATTTCGCAAATGGGACACCGAGTTTGTGGTGAATGAAAGGTAAAGGTTTCGATTTCCTTTATTTAAAGTAGATCTATGCTTATCAAATCTGTACATTTTCAAGTTTACCCTAAAACAACCTCAGATAGTTGTTAACCCTTTATATGAGGGGATCACATTTCATTTTTGCGTCATGGCTTTGTCATATTTCTTGTTACAAAAGCCATATATTAAGAAAAGGCAATTAAGAAATTTCCAAACACTAACGCTGTTCTTATATTCATCTTTACTTTTAGATTTTTTGCGTTATTTTATTTATTTATTATTTATTTTATTTTATTTTATTTATTTTTTTTGGGGGGGGGGGGGCTTTTGGCTATATGCCATCATGTTGGTCATAATTTCACATTTCGTGATTAAAAACATTCATCTCGACATGATCAAAACTCGTAGTACTAATTTTCTGAAGTATTATGTATAGCATAACGTATTCATTCACGTCTACAGAATGAGGAATGATCAACATGAGACGTAGAGCCAGTTACACCAAATGATATGGAACTGGAGATATCATATGATATGAAAATTTTCCAGTTTTTATGACATTTGAACTCTCCAAGGAACATTTGCCAATTCATTCATGCTCATATATAGGCCAATGTCACAAATATCATCGGGTTAAAAGGTAATTTGGGTATTATGTTATGTGTACTTTTTCGGCTTTTTTTTCCATTTCCGCGCGGCGTTTAATTATCCCAGTTTAGAAAAAAAGGTGAAGTATTTATTGTGATTTAGATGGGCAATGTTAACATAATTTTCCTTTTTTTCTTATAATGTAATAAGTTATAACAAATGGTATAAAATCGTTCAGGATCAGAGGATGCCTATCACTCTAACCTGAAAAACGTAGAATTATTGTCAACAGGTATCGGACCCTGATCGAAACTTATCATAGCTTTACTTGTCATCCGTTGTTTCAATTAACAGACATAAGAACTTGAAAGGTATTCGAGTTTCATCGATTTCAAAGAGAGCAAATGTATCAGGCCAAGTTTCTTTTGTCCCTTGTGGATAAGAAAAATGCTACTGCAGCTAAGTTCCTTATAGCAACATAACTTCAATGACCTACTAGTATTTCTAAAAATAGGAAGGGTAAGCATGTCCTGCTCTGTTAAGAGCGCCCGTCACACTGTGAGTGAGTCTATCTAGGAAAATGTCAAAATCGGTATAGTCAAATCCGGGAAGCTGAAAATGTCCGCTTTCATTTGGGACACTGACGCGTCATATCTTTCAATGATGTTTTGGTGACATCCATAGAATTTCTTGAGGGATGAAATTAACATAGGCTGAACAAACCCCTGACTAAGCATCTTTTGGGACAGTGATTTTGCTCTGTTAAAAAAATCACTGTGCAAGCTACATGCTCGACAGTAAAGTATCAACTATAAATGTTCATAGGCGAAAAATGGCCATCTGTAAAAAGTAAATTAACAGTAACTTAGTTTAATTTAGTTATTTATTAACCCAGATCGGTGACGACGCTGTCGGATTTTTAGTCGCCAAGGATGTTCACCAGCTGAATAGTACTCTGNAACCTTTTTTTTTTTTTTTTTTTTTTTTTTTTTTTTCATTGTTAATTTGTTTTCCGTAAAAGCTTTTATTAATCGTTTGGTTTATCGTCTCCCATTTTTTTTTGTCCAACATGAAATGGAATGACCTACAATGGCTGAAAAATAATTACATGCTATAATGTAATAAGGTACTTACAAGAAAAAACAAATAAATGACAAAAGACAAAAGACAAACTTAAACAACAATAGGAACCAGGGACAGCCGGACTTGGTACCGGCACTAGCAAAAGACAGCGGTAGGGTTAAACCGGTTTATGGATACACAAATCTTCCCCTTCTGTGTCCCTTTTCCTTTTGGTAGTTTAATTAATAACTGAATACCGTGAATACTGTGAATTTTAATTCTGCATATGCGTATTTAGACAACTAATGTCTCTGCAGTACCGTTAAAATCTAAATGTTTGGAAGACCATTAACTCAAAGATTGTGATAGAGACCAATTATACAATATGATCTAAATGTAAAACCAAAATCAACTAAGGACAGAGCTTTGCAAGACGGAGATACTCCTTAATTTTCAAGAAAAATTATAAGAATTTAGATATTGTAAGGTTCCAAATAGAATCGGCTTTCGGGTTAGCACCCTAGTACTGACTCCTGGGCTGGTGAATACCCTCGGGAACTAACAGTCCGTGAGCAGTGGCATCGACCCAGTGGTAGTAAATAACTAAATACCGAAGGTACTGTGAATTTAAATTCTGTATATGCGCATTTCGACAACTAATATCTCTTTAGTGCAGATAAAATCTAAACGTTTGGAAGACGAATACGACATACGAATAAAACCCAATACAGGTAGACTACTAACTTCATGAGAAAACCTTTGAAAGATAGGTCCAGGTGTCCCGCCGACATACCGATTTTGTCAATTTTGTCATATATTACATACGTCGATCTATCATTATGTAATTTCCAGCCGTTTTAATAATCTAAAACTGTTCAATTTTTGCCACCTTTTGCACCTTTTCGTTACTTATTACAAATTGAAACGTAAAAATCCTTTCAATTATCATTTCTAAATGTGATATATAAATGCAATAGTAGACATAAATTGTAGATTAGACTCGTGGAACTTTATGACGTTTTGTTTCTAGCCATTGTATTAAAAACAATTTCATTCATGTCTGTAGAAAGGAGGACAAATCAATAAACAATACACGAAAAACTCATTCACATGATGTGAAAGAACGTTTTTTCCCCATACTAATGAAATTTGAACTCGCCAAGGAGCATCTTTCAATGACCAATTCACACTTATATTAAGGTCAATGCCAGACATTCCGTTTGTTTAAAACGCAAATTGAATATAACGTTATTTATGCTTTTGTACTTTTTTCATTTCCCACGACGTTGGCACTTGTAAGGAAATTTAAAAATGAGAACGAAGTATGTATTGTTTTTTTTTGTCTCCGATTGTTGACAATTGAGTTAACTAGGTTTTTTACTTAATTACTAAGTCTTTTTTCTTCGAATGTGATAAGTTGCAATGATCGATGAATTACAAGTGTTACTAGATGTTGTCGGAAACGACAGCTATCCCCGCACTCCCTGTTTGACACAGAAAACAGTTGTTATACACCATAGACATATTTTTTTCTTTATTTTTTAAATCTACCTATTGATAGTCATTATTGTTACTAAAAGAATTCTAGGATATATGGTTGCTAAGTAGAATTCCAAAAAATAAGTGGTCTTTGAGACTTTCAGGAAATTTACCAAGATTGGAATCAATACTTTTGAAATTCAGTTGATGAAAATGTTTTTCCTAAACTAAATAAATAATTTAAGTATGGTTGCTAGGTAGATCTCCAAAAAATAAGTGGTCTTTGAGACTTTCAGGAAATTTACCAAAATTGGAATCAAATATTTTTGAAATCCAATTGATGAAAATGTTCATCCTAAACTACAGAAATATTTTAAGTATGGTTTCTAGGTAGATCTCCAAAAAATAAGTGGTCTTTGAGACTTTCAGGAAATTTACCATAATTGGAATCAAATATTTTTGAAATCCAATTGATGAAAATGTTCATCTTAAACTACACAAACATTTTAAGTATGGTTGCTAGGTAGAATTCCAAAAAACAGGTGGTCTTTGAGACTTTCAGGAAATTGACCAAGATTGGAATCAATATTTTTGAAATTCAGTTGATGAAAATGTTTTTCCTAAACTAAATAAATAATTTAAGTATAGTTGCTAGGTAGATCTCCAAAAAATAAGTGGACTTTGAGACTTTCAGGAAATTTACCGAAATTGGAATCAAATATTTTTGAAATCCAATTGATGAAAATGTTCGTCTGAAGCTACACAAACATTTTAAGTATGGTTGCTAGGTAGAATTCCAAAAAAATAAGTGGTCTTTGAGACTTTCAGGAAATTTACCAAAATTGGAATCAAATATTTTTGAAATCCAGTTTATGAAAATGTTCATCCTAAACTACAGAAATATTTTAAGAATGGTTGCTACGTAGAATTCCAAAACATAAGTGGTCTTTGAGACTTTCAGGAAATTTACCAAAATTGGAATCAAATATTTTTGAAATCCAATTGATGAAAATGTTCATCCTAAACTACACAAACATTTTGAGTATGGTTGCTAGGTAGAATTGAAAAAAAAAAAACAGGTGGTCTTCGAGACTTTCAGGAAATTTACAAAAGTTGGAATCAAATATTTTTGAAATCCAATTGATGAAAATGTTCGTCTGAAGCTACACAAACATTTTAAGTATGGTTGCTAAGTAGAATTCCAAAAAATAAGTGGTCTTTGAGACTTTCAGGAAATTTACCAAAATTGGAATCAATATTTTTGAAATTCAGTTGATGAAAATGTTTTTCCTAAACTAAATAAATAATTTAAGTATGGTTGCTAGGTAGATCTCCAAAAAATAAGTGGTCTTTGAGACTTTCAGGAAATTTACCAAAATTGGAATTAAATACTTTTGAAATCCAATTTATGAAAATGTTCATCCTAAACTATACAAATATCTTAAGAATGGTTGCTACGTAGAATTCCAAAAATTAAGTGGTCTTTGAGACTTTCAGGAAATTTACCAAAATTGGAATCAAATATTTTTGAAATCCAATTGATGAAAATGTTCATCCTAAACTACACAAACATTTAAAGTATGGTTGCTAGGTAGAATTCCAAAAAAAACAGATGGTCTTTGAGACTTTCAGGAAATTTACCAAAATTGGAATCAAATATTTTTGAAATCCAATTTATGAAAATGTTCGTCTGAAGCTACACAAACATTTTAAGTGTGGTTGCTAAGTAGAATTCCAAAAAATAAGTGGTCTTTGAGACTTTCAGGAAATTTACCAAAATTGGAACCGCCTTTCAGAATCCTAAGTTATCAGAATTTTGTTTTTTACCGAACACTTGTCAGAATATAAGATAATATGTCAAAATTTTAAAAAAAATAGGTGTCTTTGACATTTTCAGGAAATTTACCAAAGTTGGAACCGGAACCAAAATTACAAAAGTTTATTGCAAATCTATAGACTATATGCATAAAGATTTGATCCCTAAATCCATAAATGTAGGAGGAGTTTGCGTCACATGCCACATGTGTCTAATCCACATCTTTGGGTCTTTTTTAAAATTGACATCATGGGACCTCTTGTTTGCACCAAGACCAATATCAAAAATCCGAAAGCTTATTTCGCATCTACAGACTGTATGCAACAATTCTATAACAAAATTAAATCCCTAAATTAATAAATGTAGGAGGAGTTTGTGTCACATGCCACATGTGTAAAAATT
>MJUU01059434.1:64251-83729 GCA_002080025.1 Modiolus philippinarum | reverse complement strand
GATGACTAAGCTTTTCGTATATCTTATGTTCAGGATAGAATGGAAAGCATTTGATTATCATAGTGGATTAAATCAAGTGCACTGGAAACTTTATAGCAATTACACTGGGATTGAAATACATGGAAATTCAGCTGAAACATCACAAGGAGAAACTAAGGTACGCATAGTTTATACATTTATCACGTTCAAAAATTCATAATAAAGGAACTTATTATATAGATAGCGGTGAAAGATTGAGATTTCCCAGTGAAAGAAAAGTGATAATTAACTGTGAAATTATTTTCCGTAATTTCACTCTAGGAAGTGACGTCACAATAGACGTTGTCAACGTTGTTGTTAAGTAAACGTCACAGCGGATTAATTTTTAAAACGTAGTTCATGAAAAGAATCATCAATGCAACCATCAAATATGCGTGAAGATCTATATAATAAAAACTATAACTAATCCTTGATTCTGATTATCGAAAATATTCAACTCATGATCGAAAAACGCTGTAATTCACTCATGCGCTGCGCGCATTCGTGAATTACTGCGTTATTCGATCATTCGTTGAATATTTTGCGATAATCAGAATCTTTGATTAGTTATAGTATAAATATTTACAAAACTAAGTATTTCAATAAAAAAAGGATTTATATTTTTTACAACTGGTGCCTCTTCAGTACAGTTTCATTCTCAGCTAATTATAATAGGATATAACTATTTCATTTGCAAATATACAACTAGTAAAGAGAGGATATGAAATGTAACATGCCTGTTTATGTATAGATAACAAAAATGCAATAATGATATATATGCTATGATTATTTTATTCTTTGATGAGGTCTATGTGAAGACATTAACAACTGCGATGTTTAGACAAGAGAAACTGCATTTTAAGAAAGGAATTATTTTTTTTCAAAGGAAAAAGTATTCTCTCAATAAATTTAAGAAATAAAAAAAACATCAAAGAAATAAGCTATTACATTCTGATTGGTAAATTCTATAAAATGAACAGTTATTTCCTTTACAAACAGAATACCGACTATAAATTTAGTTTCAGTAGATGGCCATTTCGACAATTAATGTCCTTTGGGCAGATCAAATCAAAACATTGATTTATTCACGTTTTAACTTTTAAGGGCCATTTAGAGTTTGCTATATGGTGTGAGGTTCCTGCCTGTGTTGAAGACTGGGCAACCCCTAGATGCTTTGTTTTGGGTTGTTTGAACCTGGAGATGGGATGTTGTCTCCATGACATTTACCCCATCTCCTTTCTTTTTCATATTTGGAAGACCATATACCAATTATTTGTAAATGATTGAAAACAAGTAATTCAGTCTTGCATTTTGATTTATTGTTTATCAACCCATGGTTAAATTCCATTTAATCCATTCTGTGGTATAACATGATCTATCACTTCTCACGTTTCAGAATCAAACTGAGTGTGAAGACAAGTATAAGAATGAGCCTAGAGGTTCATCTTGCTATTGTACAAAGTTCCATGGATGTTACCACCAAAACTTTCATGTTAAACCAAGGATTGTGAAAGAATCTGGACTAACTCCTGGTAAAGAAAGAGGTGTACACGATTCTGACTATTATATAGAAGTGACAGTTATCAATAATGCATTGCTGAAAACAAAAAAGACAGTTAAGGTAAAATAATGTATGTAATCATTTATAAAAAATTCTCCAGTGTCACCTACTTTGTTAAAATGAATTCATTGTAAAAAAATAAATTCCATGCCAAAGCAAGGTAATACATGTATAATACTAGAGGCTCAGAGACTGAGCCTGTATCGCTCACCTGACAAAATGGTTCTATGCCATGCATGACCAAAAATATGTTTTTATTACCAATGGGGTCTAATATTAAGCTATATTCTCCATTAGCATCCGTGTTGTTTGTCTGGTCCTATTGAAATGAGCAATTTTTGCAAAGGACCTTCTATAAATTTAGTTAAATTTGCTTGAATAGTTTCAGAGAAGATGATGAAAATAATGGTTTTCTTGTACCGGGCTCCAATGTTAAAAATTTGTTCTGCAGTGGAGGCCATGCTTTTTGACGGATCAAAATGAAATGAGTAATTTTTATTAAGTACCTTCTATACATCATGCCTCTAAAGTTTGGTTGAATTTGTTTCAGTGGTTTCAGAGGAGAAGATAAATATGTGATTTTTCCATATAGGTGTTAAATTATGTTCCGTGCTTGCGGCCATGTCTTTTATCAGATTGTTACCAAATGAGCAATCTCTGTTAAGGGCTTGCCAAACATCATTCCTGCAAAGTTTGATTGAATTTGCTTCAGTGGCTTCAGAGGAAAATATGAAAATGTGATTTTTCCCATAGGTTCCAATGATAAACCTAAGTTCAGGGCTGGCCGCCATGTTTTTTATCAGATCGGAACGAAATGAACAATCTTTGTAAAGGACCTTTAGTACAACATTCTTGTAAAGTTTGGTTGAATTTGCTTCAGTTGTTGCAGAGGAGAAGATGAAAATGTGATTTTCCCATAGGGTCCAATGTAAAACTATGTTCCGTGCTGGCGGCCATGTTTTTAATCGGATCGGTACACAATGAGCATCTTTGTTAAAGACCTTTAGTACATCATTCCTGCAAAGTTTGGTTGAATTTGCTTGAGTAGTTTCAGAGAAGGAGATGAAAAAGTGATTTTTCCCATAGGGTCCAATGTTGAAAACAAGTTCGGCGCTGGCGGCCATATTTTTTATACGATCGGAACGAAATGACCAATCTGTGTAAAGGACCTTTAATACATCATTCCTGTAAAGTTTGGTTGAATTTGCTCCAGTGGTTGCGGAGGAGAAGATGATTATGTATAAACTTAACGGACGACGGACGACTGACGCTAAGTGATGGCAATAGCTCACACTGACCCTTCGGGTCAGGAAAGCTTATAAATATTGATTTGTTTTATTTTAATATATTTGCCTTATATTTACGATATGAAGGCTTTGGTTCGTCCACATCAAAGAAGTGATTTATGCATGAAGATGCAAACAGAAATATTGATAGACATTGTACTGGGGTTTATTAAGCAGACTTTCATATCAATAAAACCTGTAACATAACGTAATACGAAGACTCGACAACTTTTGTCTCATCAGTGCTAATCAGGATCAGATATTTTGAAGACTTATTTCAAGATATGACAGAACTAAATACTTAATGTGATGCCAAAAGCAGCTATGAAAAGAGCTATGCAAATCTTGAACACATATTGCCAATATATAGCTGTCAAGGAAAGTTAAATATAGAGGGAAATAGATATAGGGTAACAAGTTTACTTATAATTTTCATGACTACGTTGATTAAAAAACTTCAAGTTACTTTAGTGACACTCTTGTCGATATGTTATTTGGTTAATTATATAAATTCGTGTTTAACCATGTTTTTGTAGAAACTGTGTCTCATGTGCATTTACTTCATACCTTTCATTTTTTTATTTATAACTAGTAACATGATGCGTACATTTATTTCGCAGATAACGATTGATATATCGCCACCTCATGAAGGATATGTACACGATGGTATTAAGGGTTACTCAGAAGTTGATTTTCAGCAGGATCTACAGCTTAAAGCGCATTGGGAGGGATTTTTTGATCGTGAAAGTGGCGTTGATTTCTATTATTATAAATTTAGTGATCACTGTTACACTAACCAAGAGATGATGAGAAATACCAGTCAGGTATGAAAAAATTTCAATGAATTTTTTTTCAAAGCGAATGGTAAATCTATTTAAGAGATATAACAAACTTATTGCTTTCATTTTTGTTTATGGCATAATAAGGTTTGTCAGTTATGATAATTGTTGTTATACTGAGGTGAATACATTGGTGGGAAGATAAGCTATATATAAGCTATATTATAAAGATAAGCTATATTAATAAGCTATATTATAAAGATTCCACTGTGGTAAATACTGTATTTTACAGACACGATTAATATGTCAGTGTTAATAAGCCCTCTATTGTTAGTGACTTTTTATGTGCCTAATTAATAATGTCTCGTTATTCTGGTTGATATCCATTTTGTTATCATAACATAACTCATCAAGTCCGTCTGAAAAAACAAAATGCCCTATATTACATTATATCTTAATTACTTTACGTTCCTACTAATTCCAAAATATTGACAACAACGATGTTTGTAGCACTTCTTTACATCATAATGTTGTATCGATGATATCAGCGGATACTATCTCATTATGAATTTTCTGAATTTCAAAGTATTGAATTAAAACAATTGAAAAAGACAACTAGTAGCAACTGCATTGAATCAAAAGTTCAATCACAGTCCATTATTCACCAGAAAACCAAAGAATGAAAACAACAACTTGGAATGTTACATATAAGAGTTGTATCTAAGGTAATACTTAGACTGAAAGTGTGTATACTAAATATTTCTTTTTTTTAGCAGTATGCAAGTTACTATACATTTTCAAGGAATACCCAAGTCAATTCTGTTAGATATTTTAAAGAGACTCAACGGGTAATAAAATGAAAGTTTTCTATTTTACATTTACAGAAATAGAAACATATAACACATTTGCTACTTATAATGCTGAATTAGAAGGAACATATATTATCTGTTAAGGTTTAATTGTATTTTCACAGAAACAGAAAACATACAACACATTTGCTACTTATAATGCTGAATCAGAAGGAACATATTATATCTCTGTAACAGCTGTAAACAGAGCCAGTGAAAGTTCAAATGTTGTGTGTTCTGATGGAGTCGCAATAACAACGACCATTCCATATGTTACAAACTTTGTAATAGAGGGTATAAAAAGTAGAAACCAAGTATATAACGACAGTAATGGTGTATTATGGTTGGTTGATGAACAGCTGATTCGGCATAAAATAGAGAATCCTAGTATTTGCAGGTACTTGTATGTTTTATGCTATTAACATATACAAATTTCATATGTGCTTGTTTTATAAACAAAAGGAATCTGACATAGTATTTTGAAGTGCGCTCGAGATTAAGAGGAATACATAATTTAAATGAGTGATTTAACTCATCAGCACATTGGAAGGGTAAAAAAGGAAAAAAAAACAGCATAACGTTTAAGCGCCTCCTATTTAGATATTTTTTGTAGTGAGTATTTTGTTCTATCTATTTTTGGATTATGACTTTCCATATTATTTGATTCAAATGCTTTTGACTACAGGCTACTCATTGAAACACGTGTACAACATAAGGAAATTTACTGTTTATTATGCAATTTTGGTATTTTTGTATTTTGTAATCATTTGGACTGATGCCACTGGCCGTGCGAACTTTTTCACCAGCCCAATATCAGACATGTCTGACAGGAAAAATATACCTTTGCGTTTGATAGAAATTTACTAGTTTTATTAAAATTTAAACCCTACATCTAATATATATCATAATATCTTGAAATAGAAAAAAAACACTTCATAATCTAAAAAGTTGTCTATTTGTTTCGATCTGTCTCTTAAGACTGATGACAATAGACGAAAGACAAATAGAATCTATGACAAAATCCTGATTTCATTTTTGTGTGTTAATTTCCCATTAGTAAGTAGTAACATAACTTATAATCTATCATTCAATGGACATGTATCTCAGTTGTTGTGATGCTCTAAATCGCCTTCTCAATACGAGAAATCTCTAGCAGATTAACGCTTATTACTTCAGTGCTGACCTGAAAACCGGATTCATTTTGAAACTTGCAATATATAAATTTTAGAAATTTGCGTAAAATTATGAAGTATCTCCCTCTTGCATAGCTCTGTCCTTAGCTGGTTTTGGCATTCCATTTAGATCGTTTCGGTTATTTGTGCTCTTTCAATTTTTGCAAATGTGGGGTTTGTGGTCTTCGAAATGTTTCTATTTGATCTGCGCTGAATATACAAAAGTTGTTGAAATGGCCATATGCAGAAAACAAATTTACTAAACTTTGTTATTTCTTAATTACAAACCAGAAAACGAATCCTTCAGGGTTATGACTCTGATCATTTGCACTCCGAAAATTTGATTGGCGCCATCACGACTAATATTATGTGCTACTTGCAGATGACTTGTTATTATTAGACAAAATGTCGTATTAAGTCGTCTCATGTTAACTTTAAGATTTATGAATTTTTGGACATACCATATCGTACTTGATAGATACATGTAATACATTGATAGCATTGATGACCAACTGATGTCAATCCTAACATTGTTTATGTCACGCTTCTTTGTATTTTCAGTGATACAAACAAGTGAGCGAGAAATGAGAATAGACGTGTGTTTGTATGTGTTAGTGTGTGCAAGGGGAAAGGGTCTCATTATAGGTTTCTATTTGCTATATGTTTATCAAAATGAACTTCAATTAAAAAACCATGGGTGCATTTAACATATGCACATCATCATATATTGTTGTAAAGAATATCACACATTCATAAGATGTCAAAATGTCCATACGCAGATAACTTTGGTATTTAGTTGCTTATATATAAATATTAATGTTGTCATAAACAAGTATAACTACGTTCTTCGGAAGAATCTGGGGCAACAACTCTTTTTAAACATATTTCGCTAATTATGCAGGTCGTAATTACTAGTCGTCGTGATTTTTATGCATTTCCTCTAAAAATGTTTTTAGTGAATGCAAATGTCAACAATTTACTAGAAAAAGGCTAATATTAAGTCAAATCAGTCATTGATTGCCAAAAACTATGATTAAATATTATATTTGTTCCAGTAATACCATATTTAAGAATGATGTAGCTATGCTTCCAGTAGGAAATACTACAGACAATATTAGTTCAAAAGATTGTGATGCGGGAACAGAGATTGGAATTTTAGGAATATTTCCAAAGTTATCGGTGGTAGGTTTTTAAATTATTCTAAACATTTTGGACACCACATCTTCCATAGCAAACAATGCAGATAGTGTAGCTTTTTTTGTATATTGCATATTTATGATATTTGCTTTTGCTAATTGACATATGAATTTTAAATGCATTTGACTTTGTATAATCATATATGCATGTAAAAAGGAAAAAAAAAACAAAATTATCTATTCATTTTTACTGAAAGTTTTTTTTTACCTATGATCTTTACCTTACCTTGGTTGTGATTAAAATATGGTTAAACATTACTCAATGTATTTGTAAGTGTAATCAGCATGCAGTCGTAGCATAGATAAAGTAGTATTTCTTATTGCAGAATATAGTATGTTCGCTTTATTCATTGTAGGTAGTCAAGAAAATTATAAATATATTGTGTGCCCTTTATATATAATATGTGCACACTAAACAAGTGGTTTACTGTTATTTCTGTGTAGGACTAATTGCAAAACATACAGGAGATATTTTCCAGTAAAGTAAGTGAGAACCGAATCGTCAATCAAAAGATCGAACAATCCATGGTCAATGACAAAATCCGACACACTAAGAAGCAAGGACACCACATCACATGTAAATGATTGACTTATAAAGATTTAAAAAATAAAAAACGACTATTCAAGGTTGCTTAATAAAATTCACTACTGCAATAGTGAAATTTTCCTATTTTGGTGGTAATGAGTTAAGCGCGAACATAAAACTGCAGCGAATATTTTAATGCAAATAGATGATTTGGTATTTCGAACCACAGACTCGAATTCAAGATTGTGGAAACTGAAATTCATTTTGAAAACTGCGAAAATAAACGCCGCAAACATTTAACTGTTTTATAGTAGTTGAATATTTTACCAATCAATCCGTTTAAGTTCCAGATATCATGGGAGAGTGGAGCTGATGAAAGACTAATCCATGATTATGAGATTGGAATATCTTCAACAAAGACAAGTGATGCACCAGATATTTTTACATTCCATTCCACAAAACATCATAGACATTACCATCTCCGTCATCCTAATTTGGTCTGTGGCGAGGCATTTTATATTGTGATCAAAACGATAAGTAAATCAGGCGTTGAAGGCTTGCAGGTATGATTTCAGAAAAGTACTGTTTAAAGTTGATTATGAATGTTTAAAGGGTTGATGAATGAATCAGTTCTATCTTTACTTATATTTCTGGAAAAATATTAATATAAAATCGTAGGAATGGTAAAAGTTAAAATAAATATAGTTTCTTGTAATAAATATTATAGATTTATAATTATGAGTCTTTTGCATGAGAAATGTTTCCAGAGTTCTAAGAATCACTCATTATAGCAATATTTTATGGTAAATCAAAACCAAATGTCTCCTCATTTAATGTGTATACACTCTACGGTGACTGTTGCTTAACTATTTATTTGACCCAAGAGAAGGTCGGGTGACATGCTGTATTCTACGTTTCCTATGATTATTCTTCTATATATTTTCCAATTCTTCCAGTAATTTTTGTTCGAACAATTATTTAGAAAGAAATTAACAAAACAATTTCAAACTTTGCACACATTCATACCACTAAAGGGGATTAAAGACCAAACGATTAAGACAGTTGTAAAAAAAGAAATTACTTTTAATTGTAAAATGTTAATTACGAACTTCTTATATCATATGAATGATTAAACAATAATATGCAACTCGTATGTGTATCCTTGTGAAATGTCAATCACTGAATCTAAAACCAGTTTTAATTATTACTTATTATTATAATATTTTAAGATTAACATTTTTGTAGTACATAGGTCCATTCATAGCAGACAATATACCACCATTATTTAATGGGAAAGACATACACTTGAACTATGAAGATGACTATTTGGTGGCCAGATGGTCCATAGAAGCTTTCAGTGACCAGGAAGATCCATTTTTATTGGATTACAAATATGGAATCGGTATACAAGCCTATTTTTATTCCAAGCAAAAGCTTTTAGTTTTCAAGTGAAAATTTAATTGTTAGATTTATGAGTAAAAATTATATAAAGATTTACTTTTGCTGCATTGCAAGTACAAAGTACAATTCAGAGATATTTAACAGAAAACAAAGCAACTCGAACCAAGACAGCTACAGTATTCGCTGGATTATGTTTCTGTAATTTTTTGGAGATACAATATATGAATGATAACTAGGAACACATGATAAAGCCAAAATATTATAAGAAGGTAAAAAAATGCATTCTGAACAGAACAGACAAAATCAATCATACATTCATTCATACCGTTGAACATTTAGAACGAAAGAAATTAAAAAAAAACGAAAATCGTCTTCAGTGCGGAAGGCCGCAAAATGGTAAAAAACAAAACTATCATATACAAAAAATGTACTCAATGCGTCTACTTTGCTAAAAGGACAATATAGATATATACCTCTGAAAATGTGCAACTTTCATCCGTGTGCTATATTTACACATATAGTTAGCCTTTTGTCTCAACCTGTATTAATATGAAATATGACGATCTTGCTAGACACATAAGATTTTTTACACTTTTGCTTAAACAATCCAAGCTAGTAGTAACATCCGAATCAATAACAATTTTTTTTCGTTCAGGTCAAAAGGCTTTTGAACATGACATAAAAGAATATGATATTATAAGAAGTACCGGGCCCTGTAAAGAGACTTCACCATCGACTTGTTTAGCAGTACCTATAGATTCACTAGACTGGTCTTTACATTATTTTCACGAGTTTTACATTACACTTCAAGTAACCAATACAGTAGGTCTAACCACGACAGTCACAACTTTGCCATATAGACATTACCCACTTAGCCCTTCCAATGGTGTTGTGTATGATATTCTGCCGCAAGAGGTCGGTGTTAGAGGGTCTAAGGTAAGTCTTTTATGCTGAAATATCTTGGGAATATTAACAATAGCATCCTTAATTTTGTTGAAATTTGTAATATAAAATAAATGCTTAAATATCGATAAATATCTTTGAAATAAACTTTATTGTTTGTTTTATGTAATGAGGGACGCCAAATAGCCAAATTCATGGAGGCCTCTATTCTATTCAAAAATTGCCAAAGATCTATGAAATTATTTCTGATATTTGATTAAATTTATTTAAACAGTTGTTTATGGTATTGAATTGCCTCCTTGAAAAAATTAAACATATGTGTAAGGCCGGTATCCTAGTTTGCATCGCAGAAGACATTTACGCTTCGAAACATTTCCATAAAGAAAGGGGTATTGATATCTTTTCTGCTGTGTAAGAAAATAACTCTGATCTATTCATAACAAAAAAGTGTTGTAATTGTAAATATGCATTTACTTTTTCTGAACAAAAACTTAATCAGTTTAGATAATCTTGTTGAAATGTCAGTTTCTTGTACGAGGACGATTTGTAATATTTGAGAACGAAAATTCCTAAAATTCACCAGGAACAGTTAAATAAACAATAAAGTCTTTTCAAAAGTGGTAACATTTACATACATGCACTATTGAAGGAATTTATTACAGAAATAATCGAAACATGTTAGAGCTGTATAATAATTCTAAAGAATATTTTTTTATTTGATAGGATATCTTAGATATTGACTTCACATCAAACAAAATTTACATTGGAGCGGAATGGTACGGATTTGAACATCAAAACAAAGACTTAAAATTTAACATTTGTTTGGGAACACAACCATCTCTGTGCAATACTGTGCCGATCATAGAAGTAAATTCAACAGTTAGAAGTCACATATTCAGCAAGCTAAATCTAACAATGTTTAAGGTATTGTATGATCTATAAATTTTTGTTGACAAACTGTCTTAATTTGATAAGAAAATACCACTGGTTTAAAAGAATAAAAGAAAACTAGTTCTTTCTCGGAATGACTAAATACCGAAGTTGCGTTGTAATGTTCTCATTATTAATTCTCTGATAATATCTAAATTCAATATGTATATTTATAGATTGTTTGTCGTGGGTTGAAGTTTTCAAGCTGTGAGCTTGATCTCATTTTGAAGATCACGTCTTCTGGAATTTTTTTTTCTATTAAAGGTTTCTTTGTGCCTTCAGCAGTGATTGAGCCATAAGCGTAAACCGTAAAATCAGACATCAAGAATTGGGTTTTGGTTCTTAGGTCCAAAAGGGTGTGTCAAATGACTTTTGGATCCAATTTAGCAACTGAAGGCCTAAAAAGGTCGCACAATTTATTCATTACATTTAGGCAGTAATTATTTGTTTTACATCCCACTCCATTCTAAGAGAGATGGTTGAAATATTGTTTTATTAGTGGGTTTTATCAAGTCAATTTGCAAAAACCATTTCATGTACGATATCAAAATTTTCAGGATATATTGGTTTTCATTCGATCCAGTACAGTTAATGAGGTATTTACGAATTTAAATCGTTACTTGAAATAGTACTCAGTACAGAGTGTTCCCTAATAGTAATCGACTAATTAATGAATAAAATGCGGTGTGTATTCACGAAAGTCTAAAATACTTGACACAAATTTGAATTCAACAATAATTTTGCTATAATTGATGAATTTATATATAAAAAAAATCATCATACCATCATTATGTACTACTTTTTTAAAATAGTTTTCCTCTTTTACATCTGGAACCCATGTGTAAATTTTTATAACAAACCAAACGCATTCTGAACGATCTGAATTAAAATTAAGGTAGTTCGGTAGAATTCCGCCATTTTGATTTCATTTTTCATGGTTTGATAGATATCTTTTATTAAAAAAATGTGCAAACATTTTAAAATTTGGACAAATCTTGAAAATATATTAAATAATTTTGATTTTGTGAAATAATAACATAAGTTCCGTGACCACCATTTTTTTAGAAAGTTCATTTCCGTGGCTAGCAATATATAAAATTAATCAAAATTCTCATAGATGTAACATCAACAATTTAAAAAAAATGATAATTTTCGTTTACATTTCAACAAAAAAATTCTCATTTTTACTGAAAGATTATGCGCCTATATCGTCTGTGACCCCTACTTTTTATTTTATTTTATTTTCAAGTTGAATTTTTTAAGTTTAATTCTGCAAACTACTCTACTTTAATCACTTAGAGAAAGTAATCAAATGTCAGTTTACCTAGTCAGCATATGAAATCACAATAGATAATCTGACAAAAAGGTCCCTTACCGATGAAGCTATGGACACGGGTTCATCGGGACAACCGGGTGTCCTGAGTCGTTCATTATCAACTTCGACTGATTCTCAGGAGCAATCTTCAGATCACACGTCTTCTTCTTACAACTCATTTGATTCTGCCCCCAACACCAAACCTTGTTCTGTTTTATTAAATGATATTTTAAATTTTCCTGATCAGCAATAGCAAGGCACAATTTCACCATGCCGCGTAAAAAATTGCAAAACATGTAACATTCTTATTACCGACTCAAATTTTACAAGCAACCTTACCAACAAGTCATATTCAACTAGAACTTACGACGATCTGAATTTGCTCCTCCAGAAATCTTATTTATGGCTTAGAGTGCTCTCTTTGTGGATTGATTTATGTAGGGGAAACAAAAGACAGGTTGAACAAACGTATGTGCGGACATAGATACGAAGTCAAGGACAATAAGACCCGACATGTTTTCGCACATTTCAACCAACCTGACCATTCAATTGTCAACATGAAGGTCAGAATTATTGAAAAAATATACCATGAGACCAATAACCCTACGCTAAGTACACCTTACCGTCTACAAGGAGAGGAATACTGGATCAAAGAATTAGGTACAGCAATACCCTATGGTTGTAATGATAACATAAAAAGTGTAGGAAATCTGTCAAGTCCAGGATGTAATTCGGTGAATGGGATGAATATATTGAATGGAAGCCAACGCAGACCGCGTAGCCATGGACACAGGCATTACACTGCCCCGCGTCTGCACGACATTTCAATAAATGGTCTTCTTCCATTTATGACCATTCCACCAGGTATTCATCACATTCGTACCAAATTGTATTCTTTGCCCCTTTCAAAGCTTCATTCTTTCTACAAAACATGTTTAGCATCATCAGTGACCGATTGGCATTCCCTGGAATATAAATTAACAGCAATCGTTTTAGATATATCAAACCATAGACTTTTCAAACCTGTCCGCGAATCAGCCAATGAACCTGATAACCGGACATTTCTCAAAATTCAATTTGCCAATAAAGGCTTGGACGCCATAAATTTCGCTAACATTCTACATAGCAAAACAGTAACATAAAACATTCCACCTTACTTCAAAGATCAATCTGTTCCACTTATTTCGTATTCCTACACTATACCCATTGCAACTTCCATTTTCAATTACAAACGGGTATTGCGTGATTTCAAAATTGACGACTTCAAAGCCAAACCACCTGATTGCGCTTGCTCCACTTCCCCCTTCAATTACAGTCCGGCTGGACACGTGATAACCGGTGACATAAATATTATAGACAATATCACACTAAGAGAGGTTTTTTCAAAAGGTCCCAAATTCCGTGAACCCCAGCATATCAACTGGAAGTACAACTTCAAAATTTTGATGGATGCAGTTGAGGACTATGCGAGGAAGTGGGGAAAGAAAGAGAAAAAAGATGTCGAGACGCTGTCCGACTGGAACAGGTCCATTAAGTCGTTAATTGTGAATCGTATTCGGCGTTTGAAAACATCAATGAAATCCAGAAATCCCAGTATATTTGAAGATCCACTCGTTAGGAAAACTATGGACAACCTCCATAAAAATTACGTCATTGTCCCTGCAGACAAAGCTTCCAACAACATACTGTTCGTGTGTAAGAAACGCTATCTTGACTGTCTGGTTAAGGAGATGGGAATTGACAGATCATCAGGAAACCCTACTTATACTCCCACTACACTATCAAGGGAGGAGATTATTGAAAATCACAACTCTGTTTTTGCATCCTTTGGCATCAAAGCGGATGATGATAACAAACAGCTCCCCTACATCTACTGGGTCCCTAAACTCCATAAGAACCCATACAAACAGAGATTTATTGCGGGGTCTCCCAGATGCACCACTAAGCCACTTTCTAAGCTCCTTACTACTTTATTGACCGCAGTCAGAGATGGCCTGAAAAGTTACTGTGATAAAGTCTACTCCACGAGCGGCGTCAATCAGATGTGGATTCTAAAAATTCTAAAGATCTTCTCGAACAGCTATCCTCTAGCAGTATTACCCATTGCCACAGCAAACAAACCTTTGATTTTTCTACTCTTTATACTACCCTGCCACACAATAAATTGAAAACAGTAATTTCGGATTTGATACATCAATGTTTCTGCACGACAAACGGAGAACGCAGATACACTAATTTAGTAGTAGGGAAAGACAAAACATATTTTGTAAAGAACCACACTGAGTCAAATAAGAAGAACACTGAGAATGACGTTATCAAGATGTTGGAATTTTTAATAGATAATATTTTTGTCGAATTTGGAGGCTGTGTTTTTCAACTGACAATCGGGATTCCCATGGGAACTAACTGCGCGCCACTTTTAGCTGATCTCTTCCTTTTTTCGTATGAGGCGAAGTTTTTACAAGGGCTTACACAGAAACAACAAAAACATTTAGCCCAGTCCTTTAATTTCAGCTTCCGCTACATAGACGATGTACTTTCTCTTAATAATCCAAAATTCAAGGAATATTTACACCAGATCTATCCCAATGAGCTTGAAATTAAAGAGACTACCGATACACCTACTTCAGCTTCGTATTTAGATCTTTTAATTTACATTGACGAAAATGGACGTTTGAAATATAAGCTGTATGACAAACGTGATGATTTTAACTTCCCAATTGTGAACTTTCCATTTCTGAGCAGCAAATATACCTACCTCTCCAGCCTATGGAGTGTACATTTCACAGTTGATTCGTTACTGTCGGGCATGCAGTTTATACAGTGACTTTTTAGTTAGAGCAAAAACACTGTCCCAAAAGCGGCTTAGTCAGGGATTTGTTCAGCCTTTGTTACTTTCATCCCTTCAGAAATTCTATGGCTGTCACCATGACATCATTGACAGATATGACGTGTCTGTGTCCCAAATGAAAACGGACCTTTTCAGCTAGATTTCACGTCTTCACGGATTTGACATAATCGGATTTGACTCAACCCTGGATTGACTCACTGATAGTGTGACGGGTGTCGCTAGCGGAGCAGGACATGCTTACCCTTCCGGAGCACCTGATGTCACTCCCGGTTTTCATGGTAGTTCACACTATGAGTGCCTTAGTTCTTAATGTTATCTTTTTATTTCCGTGCATTGTAGCTGTCTCACGTCCTTGTTTTGTCTTTGTTTTTATCTGTTACCGTTTTTGCCATGTCTTTGGACTTCGATTTTTGTAGTCATTGCTTCCCTTCTACTGCCGTTGTTTGAAAAAGTAGTTCAAAACATTTTATATTTGTGAATGATATCATTTCTTGTAAGTCCCATTTAAGGTGACCAATTACCTCTGACCCTGACATTTTTAGATGTAAAACATATCACATAAATATATAGACGCACACATCTATCAGCAATGCTCCAAAACTCCGTCACGTTTAATCGCTGTACCTCTTTCTATTTCCACACCACTGTTTCCAGAAGAAGTAGAAGAAAAAAAAGTTTGCATAACAATAATGTCTCGCATGTTTACATGGCAAGACCTTAAAAATAATTAAAAAGAAGGAAAACTAAATAAATACATATACCGTCTTTCATCAAAATTACATTTTTGGTATTGGGAATCCAAACAATTTTAATACGCCACATCTGATGACTGGAGAATGAAGGTATACCGGTTATCTGTCCGTCCGCCCGTCTGCTTTCCGTATGTTTCATAATTCGTTTTCTGGCCTTCTGATTCTTTAGACAATTCACTTGAAAATGTCTCTTAACCATTTTCGTTAGTTCAAAGGCAATATTTGACATGTTGCGATCTTACTTGATACCCTTTGATAAATTCACTTCACAGATATTTGGTATAATGGCCCAACTTATTAGAATTTGGATTTTTCTCACAAGAGTTATGGTATTCATTCGTCAACTTTATGATAAGTTTATATGTCGCTCTCTAACTTGACCAACCTTGGATCTATTCACTTCAAACTTTATGGTATGATAACCTCACAGTCTGTATACTTTTTTGTGAAATTTGTATTTTCTCGCAAGATTTATGGTCAATTAACTTCAAACTTGTAGAAATATTTGGTATAATGGCCTCACAACTCGTAAACTTTCCTCTGGGATTTTGATGATTTATAGGGCTTTATTCGTCAAATTTAAGGCAATGTTTTACATGTCAAGCTCTAACTGATTTAAATATACAACAGTATTATTAATATGTATATAAAGGTAAAGATCACGAAAATATTTTTGTTAAAAATTGTATAAATTTGTACAAAAACAAATATTTTGCTCTTGATTATTGGAGAAATAAATGTTTTTAAGAAAGTGATAGCACGGAATTTCTCTAAAACTTAAAAGAGAAAAGTTATTCAAGGAGGATTTGAAAACAGAATTTGAAGGGATATAACCCATAACAAAAAAAAATGTTGATAAACAGGCAATAACTCCTACAGAGGCCTTTGGATTGTTCTTCAAAATGTCAGAGAATGTGGATCTTGATATGCTGAACATTTTTCAAATTTACTCATCACCTGTTTCTGATGCAGTTTTTGAAAGACAAATAAGCACCAAAGTAAGGAAACTTAGTCAGCATCTCATAGCTTAGTAAGCATCTCATATGCCATGTTTGGTTCAGATCTTATTTTATGCAAGATGAATACAAGTCACCAACAGTTATTTAAAATCTTTGCAACAGTATGTGCAGGCTTTAAAGCAAAGAAGCTGCTGCTCCATATTGAAAGCAAGACCTTTGTTTAATAAGACTACACTCAGGACACCATAATATTTCACGAAAGGATATGGAGTAAATGAACATGAGACCATAACACATATGTTAACTCCAACTGCAATAATTTTAATGAGCTGTATGGCCATGAAATTTATTCCTCATCAGCAGCACTAGAACCCAAACAAAGGAAATCCATAATTTCAAAAAATGCTAAAATGCATAAAACCAAACGAATAATCCGAATAATCAGTAATATCAATTATAGCTAAGGACAAAACTACGATGGTGGGAGTTAATCTTTCGGATTTAGAATTTACATAAATTTAGAAAATATTAAATATTAATACCATAAGTATATATAAAAATTATTATATATTATATATATTAAGGTAAAGATTAAGATAATATTTTTGTAAAAAGTTGTATAAATGGGTACAAAACGCCTATTCAGCTCTTGATTATGGAAAAAAATCAATGTTTTTAATAAAGTGATGGCAGGGAATTTCTCTAAAACTTAAAAGAGAAAAGTTATTCAAAGAATATTTAAAAACAGAATTTAAAGATAATTATAACCCAAAGAAAAAACAATATGATGAAAAACAAGCAATAACTCCTACACAGGCCTTTGGACTTTCTTCAAAATTTCAGAGGGGGTAGACCTTGATATGCTGAACATTTTTCCAATGTAAAGATCACCTCTAATTTTACGGAAAAAGGACTGTAACCCTTAGACAGGTTTTCCGATTCTCTTAAAAATTTCAGGGCAGATAGATCTTGCATTCTGAACAATTTTAGCCATGTAAGATTTTCGTTATCTGTAACTGTTTTCCAGTTATTGGCCAAAGACAGCAATTTACCCCTATGTTCTAATTTCAGCAACAGCAGCCATGCTTTTCATTGGATCATTATAAAATGAGGATCGTTTGTAGGGAGCATGTCAACGATGATTACTTAAAAGTTTCAAACCAATCCATCAAGCGGTTTCAGAGGAGAAGATTTTTGAAAAAGTTTACTCCGGACGCAAAGTGATAGCAATAGTAGAGCGGCAGAGGCCAGAAATTTTAAAATTTAAATGACCCACATACCCTATTCGATATCTATACCTTTTTGGAAAGCTTAGGTCGTGTACATTTCAAAAATGTTTGTCGTAAAAATCAAATGTGGTAGGAAGGGGGAAAAATAAGGGGTCAAAGGTCAATCAGTAAAAAATGAAAAAAATGGATAACATTGTGATTTTCAGCATTTCAAGGCAAACTAATTGATACAATAGAAATTTAGATATTATTTAGCAAATTTAAATGTAAATATACATGTCGTCAGAATTTGTGACGTCACTTATAACATAAATTGACGTTCATTTGATATTATAATAAAGAGCTGTGTTTTAAGCTTAAAAACATTTCAAGAATCTTTTTCTGGTTGTGATATTCAAAATAAGTTAAATTTAATCTAAACAATCGAAAACAATATTTAGTAAGTGCTAAATTTTGGTAAATCAACCCGACTTAGCACGTATAGCAAGTAACCTGGCATGTGGTAAGTCGGATAGACAACACGCAAAGTATATGAATAAAATTTTAAAAATCTAAATATTACTCTGTTTTATTTATTTGTTGCAACTTATTCGATTACTTAACCTTTGTTATATTTCTTATTTAAAAATAGTGAATGCAGAAACTCCCCCCTTTTTTCAAAAAAAAAAAAAATACTACAAAAGGATTGACTGGTTGATTTGCAACAAAAATCGACAGGTGTTTGCTATGTTTGTACACAGATAGTGATCACTCTCACACCATATTTCGCTTAGTAAGGAAATATATAAGAAAATGTTTTATTTAGAGATAATGCATGACTCACTTTGAACTTGTCTAATTTTCATGGAGGCCCTCTTTATAAATATTAAAATAAAACATTCCAAATGTGGAATACAATAATACAATAACATATGCATTGTTATATTATATACATTTTATTTCAAATAACGTGTTGTTCATATAACTAACTGTTTAACGAAGTTGCGAATGGCCTTTTCCATGAAAAACAGTTGTATTTTACGGAAGAATTTGGATGTCTTCCCTTAGTGTGAGAAGTTCTATGCATTTTACACACATTTTACTCGTAAAAAGAAGGAATTTCTTACTATTGAAAGTTATCCATGATCTTTAATATTGTCTAGTATAAGTACCTGTTAGTTATGAACGTCAACATCAGTCATCATAAGATGGTCATCATTAGTCCATGTATTAGATTCATCAAAGGATTTTGTCGTGCAAAAAACTGTCCTTAATTGGCTATATGGAGTTACAAATGGATGGGTTATATGTTCTTTATGTCATCTCTTTCATTTGATTGCACTGAAGGGATAGTAATTGTAGATATAACCGCCCAGAACCAAACTTAACTTTTTTTGGTGTTTTGATCAAGCTCAAATCCGTCCAGCATCTAGAACCTTTCCTTTGTTCATTGCAAGCATGATTTTGCTGAAATGTTTTTCAAAATGAAAATGAATGAAAGGACATACAAGAAATCACAATTTTTTGTTGCTTTTGCACCTAAGGCACAGACCATTTCATTGTCAGGGGGTAGGGGGGATGGGGCCTGGCATTTTTACCGAAGCCGGATAATTTTTTCCATATACACAATGCTAGGAAATTTTGTTGAGCCAGGCTTTTTTTCTAATCGACAGGATTCGGGCCAGATAATATTTTTCAACCAAGATGCTGGTCAGAGAATTTTTTGGGTCAAAAACCGGGGCCAGAAGATTTTTTTCTAAAAAATACCAGCCC
>MJUU01059434.1:36039-64067 GCA_002080025.1 Modiolus philippinarum | reverse complement strand
CATACTTTTAATTTCTAATTAATATTCAATCGAAATCATGGTTGACTAGCCTTTTCGTAGTTTAGAATGACGGGTCATTTAATTTTGCAAGCGATATTCTTGAATCATACAGCATCTCAAACATTTTTTTCTAAACAACCTATCTAGTTTGAGAATATTAAAAACACTTATTGTATATACAAACAAAAATCAAACATAACAAACAATAAACAAAAAAAAAACAAAAAAAAACATAAAAAAAGAATAAAAAATAAGCAAACGAAAAAGAAAAAAAAACAAAACAAAACGAAAAAAGGCAATATCACCCCCCAAAAACAAGAGAAAGAAGAGAACAAAAAAAATCTCAAAACAACATAAAATAAAATAAACAATCACAAATATTTTCAACGACCGATGTAAAAACGACCTTAGCTTCCTTACTGACATGTATCTGTTAGACTGCGCTTTATATATACTTATTTAGACTGTGGGGTGCTTTTCAGTTTTACGAACTACTAACAATACTAATCACACACACCTTTCTCAATTCAAATCAAACAAACCCTAACATTAAATCGTAAATATATCCCGAAAAACACGCACGATTTGCCTTGAATACAATGTGTATCAATAAATTTAAACATAAAGCAGCAAAACTAACAAGGGGTATGTTAAGAAACTAAGAATTCGTTAATTAACTGAATGAATTTGATCGCTTAATTTAATAATAGACTGATTGACGGACTAACTACGAAATATTTACGGATTCCATACTCTAATTTTAAACAATTCAAAAGCATTTAAAACACAATTGGTTAGTGCTTTGGCACAAAATTGCCATCGAACTTGTTAAATAGGGCATATAGTTTAACTTAAAACAATAACTACATATTGTAATTGTTTATTTTGTGTTAAATTCGAGAAAAACGCTGATTTTTGGGGTGATTTTATGGGTATTTTCTAATATTCTATAAAAATAGAACACAAACTCGAAGAGTGATCTATAACATGAAAAATGTTTCAGCAATTATCGCTTTTTCATGTAATAATGCCATTTGTAGATAACTTTTCGTTTATCAGGTAACAAGCCCAAAAAGATTAGTTGGGGTATCGACATTCCGCTTAGGGTCCTGTCATTCAATTGCAATTATCACATTGTTTCTACCACATTTCATTTTTACGACAGACATATTTCAAAAATATAATAATCAACCTATCTAAAACGACTGAGAAATTGAATAGGGTATTTGGGTCATTTAAACTTTTTAGATAAACGACTTTTGCTTAATTCGCCGCTCTACTACAAAGGCTTAAGTACCCATAAAGCGGTTTAACCCTACCGCTGGCTTTTGCTAGTGCCAGTACCAAGTCCGGCTGTCCCGAGTTCCTATCAGTGTCTACGTTTGTCTTTTGTCTCATACGTGTTATACTTGTATAGTTCCCTTGCAAATTGTTGCATGTAGTTATAATTTTCAGCAATTGTAGGTGTTTCCTGTTATCCATTTTTAACATTTACCCTGGTAAAGTCAGGTGAGCTAAAAACGGGTTAAACTTACCTATTTACTGACTAATTTACCCTTCGATAAATTTACCTCAAACTAATGATTCATTTATCTCCCTCTTGCAAAGCTCTGTTCTTAGCCGATTTTGGCTTTTCATTTAGATCACATTGGTTATTTGTTCTCTGAGTTTTTAATCAACTTTGAATTTATGATCTTCCAAACGTTTAGATTTTATCTGCACTGAAGAGACATAAATTGTCGAAATGCGCATATACAGAAATTAAATTCACAGTAACTTCGGTATTTAGTTATTTATTACCACTGGGTCGATTCCTCTGCTGGTGGACTGTTAGTTCCCCAGGGTATAAACAGCCTAGTAGTCAGTACTTCGGTGCTGACCCGAATGCCGATTCTATTTGGAACCTTTCAATATCTCAATGTAATTAATTTTGTTGAAAACTAAGGAGTATCTCCCTCACACAAAGCTCTGTCCTTAGCTGATTTTTCTTTATATTTAGATCACATTGGTTATTTGTTCTCTGTCAGTTTTTAACCATCTTTGAATTTATGGTCTTCAAAACGTTTAGATGTTATCTGCATTGAAGAGACATAAGTTATCGAAATGCGCATATGCAGAAATTAAATTCACTGTAACTTCTGTATTTAGTTATTTATTACCACTGGGTCGATGCCTCTACTGGTGGACTGTTAGTTCCCGAGGGTATTCACCAGCCCAGTAGTCAGTACTTCGGTGCTGACCCGAAAGACAATTCTATTTTGAACCTTTCAATATCTCAATGTTTGTAAATTTTGTTGAAAACTAAGGAGTACTATCTCAATCACGCAAAGCTCTGTCCTTAGCTGAGTTTGGCTTTACATTTAGATCACATTGGTTATTTGTTCTCTGTCAGTTTTTAATCATCTTTGAATTTATGGTCTTCCAAACGTTTAGATGTTATCTGCATTGAAGAGACATAAGTTATCGAAATGCGCATATGCAGAAATTAAATTTACAGTAACTTCTGTATTTAGTTATTTATTACCACTGGGTCGATGCCTCTACTGGTGGACTGTTAGTCCCCGAGGGAATTCACCAGCCCAGTAGTCAGTACTTCGGTGCTGACCCGAAAGACGATTCTATTTGGAACCTTTCAATATCTCAATTTTTGTAAATTTTGTTGAAAACTAAAGAGTACTATCTCAATCACGCAAAGCTCTGTCCTTAGCTGATTTTGGCTTTACATTTAGATCACATTGGTTATTTGCTCTCTGTCAGTTTTTAATCATCTTTGAATTAATGGTCTTCCAAACGTTTAGATTTTATCTGCCATGAAGAAACATATGCGCATATGCAGAAATTAAATTCACAGTAACTTCGGTATTTTGTTACCTATTATGGAGATATCAAGCTAAATTAACCAGTTATAGGTACTCTATAAATTGAGAACTCCGTTTTTAAATTCAGAGAAATTTTGAAGGTCGACGACAGGCGTATCATGGGATTTGGCGCAACTTTTTATTAGTCAATTCAACAGGTACGTATATAGAGACGCATACTTTATTGAATCTGATACAATTTCATACTATCGGAGCATTCAATTGCAGATGAGAAAACTGTTTATTTTTCAGACCTATTATACAACTGTTCAAGCAGTGACGTTGACAGGAAGTACCAAAATATCGTCAGATGGTTTTACTGTTATTTCAATTAAAAGAAGATTGACTGGAGTTATAATGAATGATGGCACCAATTGTTCAAGTATTGTTTAAAAATAAATTTCAGAATCAATAACGTCTATATTCTGCTGAAGTTAAATGTAATAGGTTTCTCTGCCAATTGATTTGTGAACAAGGCAACATATATGAGATCAAACCCTTTTTTTTAACGAATCTCGCAGAATGTAATTATAACAATGTAGTCAGACCTACAACGGTTATAGTTTCATGCTATTACATTGTGCTCTGTACCCCCTCTTCTTACGATTCGGTACCTCAAAGTGATTATTTATTGAAAAACTTGATCTGGTCTTGATATTTCTGAAATTTTGCTGAGTAAACGTTTAACAATATTTAATCAATGAATCAATCTTACGACTCGGGATCTTCAGACCGAATAATCTGTTGTTTACAAAGCTACTTTATCATTCTATATTTATCTTTTACTGATTTGACTTTTTATTTTTATTTTTTATTTTTTATATTGTTTTGTGACGACAGAACGATCTCTTATTTAAAATCGTGAGATCGCTTCCAATTTGGATGCGGTGGAATTTCAGCTGGGTGTCGCCTGTGCGTGCATAAAAACACCTACCGGAAGAAATCGGAACTATTTTCCTTCAATTTTAACAAAGTTTCAAGTGCCGTAAATATGATTTATCCCTTCTATGCCCCATTCAAAGTTCAAGCGTATCTCTTCTCGTTGACCTGGTGCCATTTTGAATATTGAAATTGTCACGTGATAAAATTAAGTTCAAAACCGTACACGGAAAAGACTAGTATTTTCTTTCATACCTTCTCCGGTCAAATACGCGGAACTTATAAGAAAATACCCAAATCCGGTTTCAGATGTTACTTTTATCGCACAGGCGACACCCAGCTGAAATTCCACCGCATCCAAATTGGAAGCGATGTCACGATTTTAAATAAGAGATCGTTCTGTCGTCACAAAGCAATATAAAAAATAAAAAATAAAAATAAAAGTCAGATCAGTAAAAGATAAATATAGAATGATAAAGTAGCTTTGTAAACGACAGATTATTCGGTCTACGGGATCTTGACAATAAACTCATATTTCATGTGAAAATCATATAATGATAATGTATTGAAATTGCAGTATATCAAAGTTAAAGTACTAATACAGGTACAGGAGTTTTTAGTTTTTTGTGTTATTTTATGTTTGTTACTTTTACAAGAGGAATAATTATTAAATAGCAAATGAAAAAACAATTTTTTAATATTCTTTACGGTGATAATATCATAATAATAGATTTAAAGATAAAACTATTTCTTTAACCTATTATCATTTTACTTTCCATATTATATTTTTATGGATATCGGTAACTGGCAAGAATAATGTTATCTAGTATCTACTTACGTTATGTAATTTTACAATATGATAAATTGATATCATACGTCATTTTTTCAAAAGAAAAGTTACAAGAATACCAATCGGTATTATTACAAAAAATAGTAGATTTACGGAATTATTTTACATGATAGAACAACGAGGAAAATAACAAATGTTGCAGTTGTTTTTATTTATATCTAAATTTCAATAAATATGAATACATTTACTTGTATAATTTACTTTAAAGATACAGAGTCACAGAAAACAAGTCATCACACATTGGTAAGTCAACATCCTAGCATAACATATTAATATCCTATTTTGTATTTGCTTTTTCATACAAAATGGAATTTTAATGGCACAAGTTTAATTATAGCACAATATACAAATTTGTAACAAAATGGTTATGTGAAATGTAGGTATGTAGCTTGTATTTCATCTTTCTATGAGCTTGTTTCAGAAATAATGTTGATCAGTAGCAAGATATTATACATATAGATTACACCACAAGATCTCATTCATTACAATATTTATCCTTAAGCGATAGTAAAATTTGAAAATTATGATTGCGAGGCATCTCGAGCTTTTTAAAATTTAAAAAAAGAGTGGACAAAATATGGTAATAATCGCGATAAAGTGGTGCAATCTTTTTCCCTTATGATGAAAAATAAATACCGAGATTTATATTCCAAATAAAATTGTACTTATCGAACCGGTCAGAACCAGTTTAAACTTTACATATTATTAGAGAAACAAAAATGTTACTTACTCAATTTGTAATTCATAAGCAGTCGTTTTTTAGTATATTAAGCTCACTTATATGTTATTATATTCGCCCAGCCCAGTCATCTGTACTTTTTATGTTGAAACTCTTTGTAAATTTTATTGAAACTAAGGAAATCACCCTCATGGAAAAATATTTCCTTAGTTAGTTTTGGCTTTCTATTTAGATCATATTGGTTATTTGCTCTCTATCATTTCTTTTAATATCTTTGAGTTTATGGTCTTCCCAATTTTTAGATTTTATCTGTACTGAAGAGACATACGTTGTCGAAATGAACATATACAGATATTAAATTTACAGAAAGTTTGGTATTAAGTTATCTGTAAAAAAATATGGAAACATGCAATATCTCAATCTTTGCAAAGGATAATTTATGAATATGTGCACCAAATATTAAGAGCTTGACTAATATTACAAACACAGCTTTCAACACATTTCAACTCTCAATTTGAGCATGGCTTTATCATAAGCCCTAAGTGTACTAAGCCTCCTGCACACATACCACTTGACCCTTAGAAGAAATTTGACTAATTAGAACTTCTATTTTTTTACTGAGAGAGGAATCACAGCATTTCAGTTTTATTCAAAAAAGGGAATCGACTCAAAACAATTATTGTATCCTTGCCTTACACAAATACATCATCATCACAAAACAAGTTTTGCATTCCCAATCAATCAGTTCAGACAATTTATCGGGTTACTAAGATCGTTTTATTTTTTAAGGTCAGAGCTGTCTCTACCTACTATGAAGCTTTACAATAACAAATTAGCAGTAAACAAATGCATGTTAAACTTAACGTACCTGTATCTGTTATATTTTAACTCAGGCAGTTGATTGTTACATTCATGAATTAAACATCATCTCTGTCAAAGTGTCACCTGTATAGATCTGTATAGGAAAATAATAGTCGCTTCTATAACATATCGAGAGGGTAATCCTTTGCTAAGTAGACCTATTCTGCTGAAGGACAGTAACATTATCGAAGATAAGTGCATTGATGGTAACATGGGAAATCATCAGGGTTAAAAATACAAAGAAATTGGAAAATAGGAGCTCAAATTTCTATGGAATATTATTACATACGCACAGATGATGCTTGAAAGCAACTTATTATTCCATATTTAATATTAATGAAAGGAGGATAACAGGAAACACTTACAATGGCCGAAAATTGCAATTACATGCCACAATCAACCAAGGAACTTCACAAGAAAAACAATAAAATGGCATAATACAAACATAGATAACGATAGGAACTCGGGATAGCCGGACTTGGTACCGGCACCGGCAACAGCCAGCGGTAGGGTTAAACCGGTTTATGGGTACCAAAACCTCCCCTTTCTCTCCCGTTTCCCTATAGTATAATAAACATACAAATAAAACCCAATACAGGTAGACCACTAACTCTAAGACCACAATCTTGAAAAGGAAAGAATAGACAAAACGTAATTTAGAAAGATGAGTCGAGGAGTGCTCGCCGCTAAACTGCCGGCTAACTCAAGTAGCCTAGCCTGCTGGTAAAACACTGTCGCACTACGGAATAATAATCAAATTCAATACTTCCAGAAGGGTTTGGTAAAGAAACATCATGGATTTCAGTAGACATCGGCAGTATCAGTGAGAGGCCAGTATAATTGTAAAATCTTCAGGTCATTGGACCCCAAAGCCAATTTAACGGAATCATGAAGTATATCCGGTCAATATCCCCTATTACGTAAAGAATGTAAGTTACGTCCCAGTTTTTCTGGATTTTTTATCATTTTTTGACATTTTTTAACATTTCCGTAAAAACGAGGGTGAGAAATGCGTTTAGTAATAAGCTGTTTCCGAGTCGCATTATACTTAGATACCAAATGTTCATATCTTCTATAAAACTTCCTAAATCTGTTTATCAAGCTGTGAAATCTTTAACCTTGTTGTAATAGTTTGGATGTGATAGTAAGATTACGTTCATTAAAGTCGTCAAGAGTAGATCAGACGCGTGCGAATCGTACCAGTTGAGATATATACACCCGGTATGATGCTGCTGCAGGAACGTCGCCATCAAGAAAAGGGAAATTAGTAATAGTGAAATCAAAATCATCCCTTTTATCATAAATTTTAGTTTTAATTTTTCCAGAATCAATGGAGATAGTTAGATCTAGAAATGGGCAGTATTTAGAATCATTGTTTGCTTTATTAAGTTTCAGTTCTTGTGGGTAAATGAGGTCGACATAGTCTAAAAACTGGGGATTGTCAATATATGGTCTCAAATACACAGTTTGGCATTAGAATAAAAACAATAAATAATAAAAATTTTACGAAATATTTATGATCTACTTACTAAACTAGATCGTGTTCAGTTATTTGGCAAATTGCCAGGTTAGAAAAAAAGCTCGTGTAAGGTCTAAAATACTAGCAAAGCCCAATTTCCTGATAATTTTGATGTGTATAAATATAAAAGTTGCATATATGAATCAATAAACTGTGATAAAACAACGGCAGTAGAATACCGAAGGAACAAAGCACAAGATTACACAAATCAAAGTCCAGAGACAAGGCAAAAGCAAGAACACCAGAGGACGGGATAAATTAGACAGATCAAATACATAATATCATCAATACACTGAATTTTATAAAAATACAATGTTTTCATTTTTTTTATATGCCTTGCATGCCTTGCACGCAAAACCAGCTTCGCATTCTGCATGCATTAAGTAATAACTTGTATAATTAATAGCTTGGTTCAAAATGGAAGACAAAAATACAAGGACCGCTAGCTGTTGCTAGTGCCGGTACCAAGTCCGGCTATCGCGAGTTCCTATCGCTGTCTATGTTTGTCTTTTGTCATTTTATTGTTTTTCTTGTGCATTTCCCTGATGGATTGTGGCATGTGATTATAATGTTCGGCCATTGTAAGTGTTTTCTGTTATCTTTCCTTCACTAATTAAAACTCAGTTTGAATATACCCTATGTCGCTTATTTTTCCATAAGCCCAATGATTTTGCCATAAAGAGGGTATTAGAAATGAGCTTATGTCAATCGAATGAGCCATTGTTTTAAAAAAAAAAAACATAAGGTTAAAATTGCATATGTCCTGGTGTTGAAAAATATCAAAGACATCATGCTAGTACCAAATTTATTTTTTGCCAAATCTTTGGGCCGATTTAGTATCTTAATGCAACCCATCCTTTTATTGAAACTAAGAAAATCCCCCTTCATGTAAAGCATTGTGGCTTTCCATTAATAGATCATATTGGTTATTTGTTTTCTATAGTTGTTTTTAATATCTTTGGGTGTATGGTCCTCCAAATGTTTAGATTTTATCTGCACTGAAGAGACATAAGTTGACCATATGCAGAAATTAAATTTACAATTCGGTATTAAATTATCTGTCAAAAATGACGATTTTAACCTTTTTTCAGGTACATGTACCTAAATATAAAGAATTGCATACATCCTGACAATACATCGGTATATGTATTGAAATGTTTATAAGTAACTTTTTAGTGGTTTAGGGTTAAGACGTCGCGTTATTCTTCATAAAGAGTATAGAGCAAAGAGAGATACAAATGCAAAATCTTATTAATGATAAATATGAAAAATTTAAGATCGTTTAAGACGTTAATGCTTAGTAAAGTATGTCTGGCATAATATTCTACGTGTTAAATTTTAAAATGGGCCTGAAATGTTTTCGGTTGATCTCAGTTATTTTTAGTAATTATTTGTCTCTATGTCCTTTTTATGATTGTTTTTAAAATCTAGGCATGATATAAAAAGATAGCATAACTTATCTATGTATATTGTAGGATACAAGACCAGTATGCTCAGCTGACATTGATTGGCAGATATCAACTTCAACTGTCAGTGCTTACTGGTCTATTCCCGATCAACACCAGCTTTATATTCGTGATTCATACCTAGCTATCGAGGAAAAGTTGTATGGTGGTACGTATAATATTGCGATCATTGAAAAAATTCATGATCAGTATTTTTATCCTTTTTAGCTTCTATTCAACTGTACGATATCATGGTAGATATCATAAGACAGTTTCTCAATATTGAAATTTTATAGAAATAATAAAACAACATAATGCCAATAATTGTAATTATTTGAATTTCTACAGATGACCATTTTGACAATATAATTTTCTTTATGCACAAAATATCGAACATCTGGAAGGTCGAAATTAAAATTTATGATATAACCAGGAGAGACAAAATCCAAAGGACTTAGAAGTACTTGAAATCATCTTAGTCAGAGCTTTACATATGGAAGATACTGTTCTAGTAGGACCAGATTTGCTTTGTAGTCAATTAATCCATTGATTATTATTAATTGAAAAAAATACCTTATCTGACACACACAAAAATGATAACAAATATTTGATGTATTTCAGATATTTGGAAAATATTTAGAAACTACACATATGTTGGAAAGCATAAGTGTAAGACTATTGGAGATTTAAACCTTATGCCGGGTAAATTTTATAGGTCAAACTTGAAATTATGTACCGAAGGACTGTGCTTTCCACCAATCAAAAGTAATGGTTTTGTTGTTCTGCATAATTATCCCAGAACTGGTGATATGGACATTATATACGAAAATGATACACAGGTATGTTTAAAATCGTATACAGAATAAAGTTATGTCTTTATGTTAAGGATGCTCGCTGGTAATGTTTTGGAATTGCTGTCAGATGTTCGGACTTCTCTTGCTCTATCCATTTAAACGCAGTAACAGTTAAGGCCAACGAACTCCATATTTTACTTGATAATTTTGTTTTATATATCTTTAGCAGCATAGTGCCAAAATTTTATCAAATCTTATTTATTTTGTCACATTTGTTCATTGATAACCATTGCTGATGGTAAACCTATGAAAAATTCAGTTTCCCGCCAAATTTTTAATCACGTATATCTCAAAAACCACAACAGCAATCTATAAATTTATTTTCACTTAAATTACTTCTTTTTCAGTCTTTAACACAACGAAATAATATTCAAATTTCAATGACCTACAAACATCCTTAATACAAAAGCTGATTTGATCATTACGACCGATAATGTTACAGTACTGCCCTAGCTATTAAATTGTAATTATGATAAATAATTTGACAACACGTTTACTTCAAGCTGGAATATGCATATACTAATAGAAACCGGTCATTCATAGCTAAAATACTGATCAGTGAATGTAATAGGAAGCGAAGCTTCCATATATATTGGAAACTGCAATTCCGTTCCCAAGACTATGAGTTAAAAAAAATCCCTGCGTCGAGAGTTATCGTTCTTGGAAATAGATGCAATTGGACACATCAGTCTTTCAGAGAAGATTTGTAAAATATGTGTAAAAAAATAAAGCATATGAATAAATTGCTTGATGGCCATTCAAATATGTTGATGGTAAAATCGAAATGAAGAAAACAGAATATAACAGTTTTACTGGCATGGGGAATACTGGTACGAAACTAAAGAAATAAAACCATTCGCAATACCACTGCGACGAAAAGGGTCAGGAAAATAACCGAGAAATTACGAATCGATGCAACCATGACAACGATAAAGCGGATCAATGTCGGTTACGCCAGAATTTTGAGGATTTTTGTTTATATACACTAACTGACTATGTTACAAGGCATACACAGTATAGACAAGACGCCAGGGAATGTTTTGTTAGCAAAATAAATGTAGCTATAGATCTAATAAATTATATATAGCTTCCCGACGGTTATTTTCACAGCGCAATTTCGCAAATAAAGATGGCGACGACAAGTTGCTACTTTAGACCTGCATCCATAGACCAGCATACGTGCAGGACTGGCTTTTATCCATCGATCGTATCCATGCAATTCATTTGAAGATATCCAATCACAAGTTATGAAGACTGAAGTCTTACCTTGAAGCAGAACGTTGACAGTGCTCACTCCTTTGTCCTAAATTTGGCTCGGACTCCTACTTATGGACTGCATAATGTTATTTTGACGTATATTTGACCAAACATTTTCAAAAATCAAATGACTTTATCTTCTCCAATACCATGATGCTCCAATAATTGAGAAAATTCTTCAAAACAACAAGCGTCTGCTTCACCGGAAATAATACAACTTCACTTCCAGGACCGAGAACTGAAAAAATCAAAGGACTTGAAGTTCTGTGACTGAGTTGCGTTAGGAGGTAGCATTGCCTGAAGAAATCTGTTGGGGTCCTGAACTATGAACAAATTGTCACGGCATGGAAATTTTTCAGTGGAACTTAATTCATTCACCATTAATTAAAACAGACCCATTTATGTTTGATACATTTTTTTTTGCAAATGGCTAGGCAAGCACAGGGGCTTGTTACGAAATAATAATAACCAGTTTGTGTTAGTGAATTGAAGCTATTATTATTATCTCGTAACAAGCCCCTGTGCAGGCAAGTTAGTAGTTTTGGGTCCAAAATTTGATATTTAGACACGGACCATTAGATTTTCAAAGGGGGGGGTTGGTATTTTTTAGAAAAAAAATCTTTCCCCGATTTTAACTAAAAAAAATTCCGAGCAGCTCCTGGGTTGAAAAAATAATCTGGCCTCACTCTGTCCATTAGCAAAATTTTTCTGGCTGGGATAAAAATCCAAGTTCCCCCTGAAAATCAAATGGCCCGTGCCTTAGAACCAATGTAGATATATGTGTTATTTGCTGCATATAATCAATTATGTGCTTTATCTTGATTGTTGATTCTCTCTGATATAAACTAATAAATAGCTGCCAGAAGAGTTTGTTACTCTATTGTGTGGAAGAGATGGGAGGGGTATTGTCCATGCTCAGTGTATCTTGAAATAGGTGTCAAACAATTCAGTATTGTGAAAGTGGCGATAGCAAAAGATGCATGAAATAAAATCTAAAAAAGAAATAAATAAAATAAAAAAAAACTTCAACAGCAAAACATTGGAAATCCAGAAATCGAAAGTATGTACGCTGATAGACATAAATTTAAGTATCATAGCAATGTAATTTTCGTCTGAGACTCATATTTGTCGCATTATCAACAAACCCTTAAATGCTGGCGATCCTCTTTTCACGTATCCACTTCTTAATCTTCTAAACACAAATATTTCATTTTTTTTTTTCAAATTACGCTTTACAATCTTCAAATACTATATGTTTTGGATGAACTGTGTCGTATAGTTTTGTCTTCATTGATGGACAAACTCAACTATTCAACCGTTTTTTGTCTCGCCCGCGACGGAAGTTGCAGAAAGCGAGACATATGCATACAAAGTATGACGGCGACGGCGACGGCGGCGGCGGCAACGGCGAAAACTTTCATGTTAAGTTTTTTGTGATTAGGTCATTTTCTCAGTAACTTTAAGCGGTAGGTCAATGATATTTGGTATATAGGTTGGTCTTGAGTAGCACATGACAGTCTGCTATATGGCTTTTTTTCTTTGACCTCAATTTCACGGTCCAATGAACATGTTAATTTTTTGTACTTAGCATTGTTTCCCAGTAACTATAAGTGGTAGGTCAATGGTATTTGGTATGTAGGTAGGTCTTAGGTAGTACATAACAGTATGTCATATGGCTTTTGTCCTTGGCCTCAATTTCACGGTCTAGTGAGCATGTTAAGTTTTTGTGATTAGGCCATTTTCTCAGTAACTATATATGGTAAATTTTGCACGGAATTTTCCAATTTTGGCAGAAATAGTGGGGTGGTGGGGGACCAACCCAGAACGCCCCTTCTAGATTTGCCAATGAGCGATCAGTTAATACTATTGGAAATGTCCATTATACGGTGCGAGTGGTTGGCGGGCCTGCCTGTCTGGTTTTTCCTCTGAACGAAAGCCTCTTACAATTATATAGAAAAAACTGACAGCCACAAATAGTTTTAAGAAAAATAAGGTTTGTACATTTTTGCTTTAATTATTCAATACTTTTTGGTAAAGATTGAATAATTAACTCACTTTGTCTTCTTGAACCCAATACTAGTCTGCTTTTATTTCATAATTTACAGCCCCCCCCCCCCCTTTTTTGAATTATAATTAATGTCCTGAACAAAACAATTGCCTGTGGTTGTACTTGAAAAGCATGACAACACGTAACTTAAGAGAGTCACAACTTCACATGAAAATAATCAAGTTGTATTTATCCACCACCTAGCGGATCATGCTTTCAAAAAAGAGTGGTTCCAATTGGGTTCAAGTGAATTTTTTTGTCGATTTTTGCCTTAATTTAGCACGATCTTATAAATAAAAATGGGGACCATAAGCCGGAACCTCACATCTTGATCCGCCAGTGCCATCTTCCAAATGTCCATTTATAAGTACTGCATGGCAAAGGGAAAAAAGGCTTTAGGCCTTTTTAGATGAATTCAGTTTCGCATCCACATAGGTTATACCTTTCCTCATATTATGCTATTGGACGGAAACAACAATATTTTTTTCTGAGCCTTACCAAGTAAAAGTCACACATCTGAGTAGACCAAATAATGACCCGACCGGAGCTAACACTAAGAAGGCAGGAAAATGCATATGTCGTGTGAAAAATTCTCATCAAATAACCACGCAATATTTGTCCTCCTCTTTTCTTGTGGCCGAAAATTCAAATTTGACAAATGAGTACACCAAAGACAATATTACCCCTCTCCCACCGCGTTAGAAGTGTCCAATCTTGTTCCGAGTGTTAGATACCCTGTGCGAGTCAGGTTAATGAGAAATATCCGATAAACTTTGCAAACCGTCTGCAATAAGTATAAGTTTAAAAAAACAAATTGTAAAAGTCGAAATATGCAATGGACTGAAAACACTTCAAACGGTATTGTCCCGAAATTAAAATCGAAACCAAGGTATGAACTCATTATTTAAGATGCTACTTGTGACGGACGATGGTCGCCATACGTGACTTGACATTGCTTTCACTTAAATTGAACAAATTGTCCCAGTTAAAATATGCTAAACTTCAGTATTAAATTACAACCTTTTGATTGCTAATTATCACTTTTAAATTACAACTACTGATTTGCTAAACACATCGTGTATTCTTTACGGGTTTTAGATGAACCGAGTAAATGCCGGTATGTTGAACAGTGGGCTGTCCAAATATTTGAAGAACATGTAGCAAAAATACATTATCTTACATACGCTTAAAACCTCAATTAAGGGAGATCGACACTAATACACGGCGCATTCGATTGGCGCATTTTCGAAACACAAGTCGGATGCTGGATTGACTTGACTTTCAAGCCAGAATATTCCTTATTTAGTCTTTTAATTGTGACGTCATAATAGATTGACATGCACTTTCCCGCATGTCGTATAGTTTTGTCTTTATCGATGGACAAACTCAACTATTCAACCGTTTTTTGTCTCGCCCGTGACAAAAGTCGTGGAAAGTGAGACATATGCGTACAAAGTATGACGGCGACGGCGGCGGTGGCGGCAACGGCGTAAACTTTCATGTTAAGTTTTTTGTGATTAGGTCACTTTCTCAGTAACCATAAGTGGTAGGTCAATGATATTTGGTATATAGGTTGGTCTTGAGTAGTACATGACAGTCTGCTATATGGCTTTTTTCTTTGACCTCAATTTCACGGTCCAATGAACATGTTAAGTTTTTGTACTTAGTATAGTTTCTCAGTAACTATAAGTGGTAGGTCAATGGTATTTGGGTATTTGGTATGTAGGTTGGTCTTAGGTAGTACATGACAGTATGTCATATGGTTTTTGTCCTTGACCTCAATTTCACGGTGTAGTGAGCATGTTAAGTTTTTGTGATTAGGCCATTTTCTCAGTAACTATAAGTGGTAGGTGAATGATATTTGGTATATAGGTTGGTTTTGAGTAGTACACGGGAGTCTGCTTTATGACTATTGTCTGTGACCTCAATTTCACGGTCCAATGAACATGTTACGTTTTTTTGTGCTTAGTTTAGTTTCTAAGTAACTATAAGTGGTAGGTCAATGATATATGGTATGTAGGTTGGCCTTAGGTAGTTCATGACAGTCTGTCATATGGCTTTTGCCCTTGACCTCAATTTCACGGTGTAGTGAGCATTCATGTTAAGTTTTTGTGATTAGGCCATTTTCTCAGTAACTATAAGTGGTAGGTCAATGATATTCGGTTTATATGTTGGTCTTGCATAGCACATGACAGTGTGCTATATGGCTTTTGTATGTGACCTCAATTTCATGGTCCAGTGATCTTGTTAAGTTTCCTAGTATCTATTAATGTAAGTTTAATAATATTTGGCATGTGGGTTTTTCTTAGATGGAAGATGACAGCCTGCTATTTGGCTTTAGCCCCTTGACCTCATTTTCATGGTCTAGTGAGTTTTATTAGGCTCGAACTACCTTAAATAATTTAAAATTGAAGATATAAAGAAATATGCAGAAAAAAACAATCGATACAAATATGCATTTATGCGTATTCGTTTGGTACATTGCCTATATATTTTTATACAGATCTTGACACTTGCATGCTAGAAGGGTAAAATGACCCGTATCTGATTTTCAATCATTGACCACATCTTTAACAATTTTTCTTTTAATTTGATTTTTTTACATATAATTTAGAAGTACTTTAGCAGGTTTTACTTAGCTTTACTTCGGGGCCAAGGGAGGAACCAAGGTTTAATTTTATAATGTCAAAAACCTTTTGATAAAATTACTTTTTATTTGCAGCTTATTGTTACTATTGAGAAGATGTATGACCCTGATGTTGAACATTTTAAAGAAGCTTTAGATATGGTAGATTTGTATGAATGGGCCATTGGTAATGATGTCGGTATACACACAAAATGGAATCATGTTATAACATCTCATTCAACCAATTATACCCAAGTAATTATGCATTCATTTCTATTTTCATTCTATTAATTAAAAGATCACATATATTACAGAGAACTTTTCAGTGAATAATTCTATTTATCCTTTGAATACTTCTAATGTATTTTGTTTAATACCCGTTATAGCATTCATGTTCCTTAAATCTCGTTCAACCAATGCTATCCGTGTAATTATAAATTCATTTCTATTATAAACAAATAAGTTTTTAAAAGAAGATAAGTCACCAGATATATTACAAGTAACTTTTCAGTATTGACTTCTATTTATTTTTTGAATACTTTAATGCACTTTTATTTTATACCCATTATGATATGATGTTTATTAAATCTACATTTGTATCAGACTTTATGATCCACTTTATACTTTTACAGCTTCGTTTTACCATACCACTTAATGATACCGTGGACTTCTCAAAATGTAGAAAAGTATTTGTTCGAGGATACAATAAAGCAAGAATGTGGTCTGAAGTGTCTGCTGAAATAAAAAGATGTCATGTAGATGATGGTGACGCATTAATTATACCAAAAGTGGTGATTGATGCTGTAGGAAAACCAGAAAGAAATGGTGGTATTTCATTATTTCATAAAAAAGTCTGTAATCACCTTTGTTATTTCAATATTTGTCATGTTTCTATTATGTTTGAAAGAATGTGTGTACTTTCTTCTAGGACGTATAAGAATCATCCACCTGCATTAATTTTGTGAAAATATCACATCGTACAGCAGAACCTGATAATGAAAAATGTAAAATGAAAAGAGTTTCTCTTAATTTCAGTTAAATCATAATTAAATTTATGACAAAAGGTAGGATCATTTTCTACATGAATCTCGGATGGTACATTAACATCCAGACAAATTAGGTCAATTTGGCCTACCTTTTCCTCTTGATTGACTTACATTCAAAATGTCGACGAGTTCAGATATAATTCACTGTACATGCTATATGCTAAGATCTAACCTTGCACATGCATGAATGTCTGATGATGTATAAGCAACCAAGACAAATTGGGTCAATATGACCTTCATTTTCCGCTTGATTGACTCACAATGAGATCTCATTCAATGTACATGGTAGGATCATTTAATTTTGCATATGCATGCAACTTGAATGGTACGTAGCATGTAGGCTAGATTGGCTCTCTTTGACCTACATTTTCTGCTTGATTGACTTACTTTCAATTTCTAGGAAGAGTTCATTTCTCAGTTACTGTACAGTGTAGGATCATCTAACCTTTTATACGCATGCACATTGGAAAGTTTATTAGTATCTAGGCAAATAATGGTCATTTTGACCTTAATTTTCTGTTTAAGCGACTTAAATTCAATTTTACATTATAGTTCAGTTTTAAGTTTAATACTGTATATGGTATGTTAATGTAAACATATATGTGCAGCTATTTCTGATGTTAAGGCAGTATCAAGGCAAAGTTATTTTATTGTGACCTTATTCCACAACAAGGCGAACTTTGTATTCGTTGATTACCTATGCTTTTTTATTTGGCATTGTGCAAGGTATAAAAAAAAATTATTTGTAGACGAATTGTCAGGTATAAAAAAACGATTTTCGTTAACTTCAGTATAATACACATTTTCAGTAACTTCGGGACAGTAATATTTTAAAAGAAATAAATTGTAAATTATAACAGATATAAAAATACACATTTCAAATTGAAATATTTTTTGAAAAATACTACATTGTTTAAGTTAAATGTAAAATTACATATATTTGATATGTAGATTAATGCTTGATGGTGTAAGTACACATTGAAGTAGGTATTATGAAGTGAGGAAAAACATTGTAAATAATGCCATTTCTAAATAAACATTTTAGATGGAAGTATTCGGAGTGGATTTGGACGTGATGTTTTTCTTGGTGTAAATGAACACTGGACTGAACTTGATGTTGATTATACACCATACAAGAACGTTTTGTCAGCAGTTTGGCCAACATTACGTCATGAAAGTTATATGTGGTCAGTGATTGAAGTAACAAATACAGATGTCGTAATGTACTATAAAGATAACGTACCGATGTTACCAAATCCATGCGAACATTCTAATTCTATTAAATGCGGGGAAACAGGTAACAAACTCTTGTTTTATTGTATTTATTTCTTTACTTGATAGAATATTGAATATTTGGCATATCAGAACAAAAATGAGTATGATTCTCATGCTATTGATTAAGCTCAGAAAATGTCATATTGATGGTATGGGACATCTCGGGCATAATACATTTACACTTTTGTATATACATAAACATGACATAAAGCTTAGTCACGCACATTTACGTCTCCCTTATATAACATAATAGAAGACATTGCCTGCTCCTTCACTTGATGAACTACATAATATAGCTGTGGAACCGTACCTCTATAGGTCCTTTTTTATATTTTTTGATTTGGCGGACCAGATAGAGCTACAGATTTCCTCCTTTATGAAAACATATTTTGTCGCGCGATTTTGGGATTTTTTTTACATCTGGACGACAAGTATGCAAACCAAAATGTGAATTTTGGTTTTCTTTTAACATTTCTCTTACAACTTACAACATATGATTATGCACGGTGAGTCATGATTTTCTATTTATAAGTAGAAATGTAATCCTGCCTACTCTGTGGCCATTTTGAATACCATAGTAACGAGACATTGCAAAAGTAGTAACAAAATGCCGGGTCTTGTCAAATTTTAAAAAGAGTATTTTTAAAATGCAGATGGAATCATTATTTGCATTAAGAAGGCTCTAAAGAAGTGAGAAAAAAAATGGATATTCAAACCAGAGCTTCACAAAATATTTTTTTAGAATATCCATTCTTAATAGGAACCAGTCTCCCGAAATGTCTCGTTTCTCATAAAATTGATGTCAGCAAGATGACCGAAAGTGGTATGACCCAAACCATAACGTTTGTTATGAAAATGAGCATGAAATTAATATTTATTGGTAAATAAAAATGGAAAGTTGTGGATAAGTATTTAAAGATACTAATACATACACGCTTATCAGAGCATCCTTTCCAATCCAAAGGAGTACAATTTTTGTTGCGCAAAATCTAAAGTTTTTAAACAATATAAAATCCGAAGCTCTTTGGTCCGCAAATATCGGAAAATCAGCACAAGTTTTTAAACAATATAAAATCCGAAGCTCTTTCTTCTGCAACTATCGGAAAATCAGCACAAGTTTTTAAACAATATAAAATCCGAAGCTCTTTGGTCCGCAACTATCGGAAAATCAGCACAAGTTTTTAAACAATATAAAATCCGAAGCTCTTTCTTCTGCAACTATCAGAAAATCAGCAGATATAAAAATAGGACTTAAATAACGCAGAACATATCCCCTTGATACAATAAAAACAAAACATAGAACTGATTCACTTATATTAATTATTCTGTTACATAGTTATATATGACTTTCTTTACCGAATAAAAACAGATTAGTGATCCACAAATACCTCTTTTTCACCAACCCAGTAGCCAGTACTTCGGTGTTGACCCAAAAACCGATTTGTCTAAGAAATTTGAAATATCTAAATTAAGAAAGTTATGTTCAAAACTAAGGAGTATCTCCCTCTCGAATAGTTCTGTGCTAAGTTGAGTTTGGCTTTTCTGTTTAGATCCTATGGTAATTTGTTCTCTATCAGATTTTACTCATAATTCGGTAAATGGATTTCCAAATGATTTGATTTCATCTGCACGGAAGAGACATAAGTTGTGGAAATAAGCATATGCAGAAAGTAAATTAATAGTAACTTCGGTATTTGAATGATTGAATACACTTTATATTTCATTAATTAACATGTGATGTCATATGTATGTCAATTTAAGAAAATTTGGGCGTTATTCATTTGGGACAGCTACGTTCTTTGACAAGCTATGTACATATTGTTCAAATAATTCTTATGTCAGCATTTCCAATGCTCCGTTTTTGCATGAAGGTAAATTATTTTTAAGAATTTTTTTTTCAAAAAGATTTACTCAATATGTTTATCGCTTATTCTTGCTGAAATCAAATTTCAGTGTACATATTAGTGACTGGCGAGCATTTTATTGACAGGTAATCACTATGTAAATGCATTCTTCGGAAAACACGAGGAACTTAAACATGGAAAGAGATTTCGGTTTTGTATCCATGCATCAGAGACATATATACATCATGAGAAATGGACCGAGATATTGCAAGAAGTAAATGAGTGCAGCGATGGTATTACGATCGATCTTACTCCCCCTGTCCCAGGAACAGTATGGATAGGGAATAGTCCATCAACATCATACCAGGTATGTAGTCCAATCCCAGGACAAGTATGGATAGGAATTGTCAGTCAACATACTACCAGGTAAGAACCGCATCCCAGGCAATGATCTATCACCTTGTTACCAGGTTTGTAGCATATCCCTGGACAAGTATGGATAGGAAATAATCAATCAACATACTACCAGGTATGAACCGCATCTAAGAACAAGTATGCAAAAGGCAATAGTCAATCAACTTTCTACCAGGTATGTAGAGTGAAGTAAGTGAGAACCGAATCGTCAATCAAAAGAACGAACAATCCATGGACAATGGCAAAATCAGACACACTAAGAAACAAGGACACCACTTGAATACGGGACAAAAAAGATAAATGACGACACACATACAGATGAACAACACAAACCCAATAAAAAAAACCATGGCTGAGATCAGGTGTACCGGTATAGTAAGTATCTCCTGCTTCTTATAAGACACCTGCCGTGTTGAACATGTCAACTCTGGTAGTAAAGTCGAATCCGATAGAGGAAAAACAAACTTAATTGTAGAGGAAAAGATCTGTTGTCATCTGGGAAACAGATATCGCATAGCGATCCGCAAGATCGTGATGTCGACCGTAAAACTTCTGTAGTGATGACTTTAAGTTTTTTATAACGTACCCTTGCTTACGTAGTCTATTTGTAAGCAACTGAGCTCTATCAAGGAAGTCACTGAAACTACAACAAGCCCTTGAGTAGCGAATGAGTTGTGAGATGTAAACTCCATATGCTGGTGCTTTTGGAATGTTGCTACAAAGAAAAGGGAAGTTGACTATTGGAAAAGTGAAGTCATGGCGTTTGTCATACAGGCTAGTTTGTAATGTGCCTCTGTTGTCAATTTCAATGTGAAGGTCAAGGAACGAAGCCGGTGTGGGAGTATCTGTAGTATCCTATCCTACGACAAGTATGGATAATCAGCTTACTTCCAGGTATGAAGCATGTCCATGGACAATTAAGGATAGGCAATGGTCCATCAACATACTACAAGGCATGAAGCACAATCCCAGGACAAGTATGGATATTCAATATTCCAACAACATACTACTAGGTATGTAGAATATCCAAGAACAAGTATTGATATACAAAAATCCTTCGACATACTACAAGTTATGAAGTATATCCAAGAAAAGGTATGGATAGACAATAATCCATCAACATGCTACCAGGTATATAGCCTACCCGAGGACATGTATGAATAGGGAATAATCCATCAGCGTACTTACAGGTATGTAGTATATCCAAGTACAGTATGGACAGAAATTAGTCAACTAACAAACTACCAGTAATGTAGCCTATCTCAAGACAGGTTCGAATAAGAAATTGTTCATCAGTCTAATACAATCTAACACCATTGAAAGTGCAAGATCGAGAAATATCAGACACCCAAGGGTAAGATTTCAATATTTCTCTGACGAGGCTTGCCGAGTCAGAGAACCATTGAAATCTTACCCGAGGGTGTCTGACATTTCTAAATCTTGCATTTTCAACGGTGTTTGATTGTTTTTCTCACAGTTTTTAGAAAAATACAAGTTTCTGTACAACCAGAATATTGTTGGAGTCCGCATTGTCTTAGCAACTAACTATGACGTCATAATGCTTTTCCTCACGTGAAATTCTTATCTCACCCGTGGGTTGAGACAAGGATTTCTCTAATGGCTAAAAAATTGGTACTGGCTTGTCTCAAATGTGATAAAACGTATTCTTGCTTCGCAAAACAGATGTTCGTTTGGGATATCTAAACATTGGCATGATATTTCTTCCTTTTGGATAGGACACAATACATCGACATACTAGGTGCCAGGTATGTGGCTTATCCCTAGACAATTATATACAAGAAATAATCGATCAGCATACCGCCAGATAAATCGGCGAGATCCCAGTACAGGGATGGATAAAAAAATCACAACACAAACTACCTGATATGCAGAATTTAGAGACAATGTTAAGTTATACCAAACCTTTACCATGATAAGAATGGATAGTCAATAACACATTTATATACTGCCAGGTATATGCAGTGCCAGGGATAAGCATGTGTAATCCTACCCAATTTCTTTTCTTTTGATTATTTATTGCAAGTGATAAAAGTAGATTTTCACGAGCCTTCCATTAATTATGCATAATTGAGAATATATTTACAAAATAAGAAACATTTGGATGTATGGTATCTCTGTGAGCAGAGTAATGTATTTTATTGATTAAGACATGAAAAATATGATGAAACAGGACGTTTTCTGGTTTTTACTTGCTGGTATTTTTCTGTTTTTGTATAGTTTTCGTTTTCCATTCTGTATATTCCTGAAGTATTGACAACAGAAAGAGACTTCAAACTAAGCTGTTTGACAAACGCGATGTCTTCACTTTTCTTTGTAGCAAAATTCGAACAGTACCGGCATATGGAGTTTACATCTCCCAACTCATTTGCTACTCAAGGGCCTGTACGTTGTCGATACAATGACTTCCTCGATAGAGCCCGGTTGCTCACAAATAGACTACTTAAACAAGGGTATGCTACCCATAAATTGAAGTCAGCACTCCAGAAGTTTTATGGTCGACATCACGATCTCGTGAACTGCTATGGGATATCTGTTTTCCAGATTACAACAGATCTTGCCCCTTAATAGCTTAAGATTGTTGTTTCCCTTACCAGATTTGACTTTACTACCGAATATTACTTGTCCAAAACGGCAGGTGTCTTATAAGAAGCTGGAGATGCTTACTCTGTTCATTTTCTTTTCTGTGCCGTACTCATGTTATCTCTTTGTTTCATTGTTTTTCCGATGTTGCCATTGTTCTTGGATTAATCGTTTAAGACGGACAGTTTGGTTCTCAAATGCCTTAATTTGTAAATTTACAACAAAGCCAATACTTTTGATATATATTTGGTTACCTTCCTGTAAAGAGTGTTTTCTAACCACTGTTAATCAAATATCATTCCTTGTTGTAGTATTCAACATCAGATATTTGTGTTACTTGGGAGTCCTTCAGAGATGTAGAGGAAGCCAATACTGCAATTCACAGTTCTGGAATAAAAGAATACTATATTGGAATAGGTACAGTATTGAAACCGGTGTTCGTGCATCCGGTGATTCTGCGCATCGCCGACCTTGAGCTGTTAAAGCTATTTTTAGGCCAAAATAAAATGTTACGTTAAGAAATTTACTGTTTTTATCAAAATTCTAACCACTTAAAAATACTGAGGCTTCATTCCGTGTATTGCACTTGGTAGATGTCCTTGGTACTGGATTTGGCTTCCTATTTCGATATTTTTGGAAATGAGTACTTCTTTTTAGACTACTTTTAGATTATGGCTTTCCATATTATTTGATTTTAATGCTGCTGATGAGAGGTTACTCCTTGAAACACGTGTACAGCATAACGAAAATTACTGTTTTTATGCAACTTCGTTATATTTTGTATTACGACTTTAACTTTTGATATCTGAATAAATGAAAGATTGCAACAAATTTGGCTGGAAAACTAACCACTTAATATTGAAAGTGCTGAAAGAGTTAATCTGTATTTACATCTTGGATAAAGAGCCCAGTTGTCAAATTCAATTATGTTAATTCGAAAAAAATTTGTATCATTACATCACATTGATACTTTTCTGTTTTACCACATAATTTGCATTGTTAGATAATTTTTTATTTTTGCTCCTGCAGAGTTTTCCATAAGATGCGCGGACTCGGCGGATAAGGGTAATTTTATCCTGAACGGAGTCAAGCTGTTTTAAATCCCCTCTAACAAATTTTAAGGACCAATTTTTGCAAGCTAAATTTTGTATTTGAAGGCTATGTATTTAATCATTCTTCCTTGATATTGCATTTTGGTCGTCCACTGTGAATATTAATGTCTTAGGTTGGCGAACACACCGTACTTCTCTGTGACTGTAAAATTGTACGAAAATAAATACAATGTAATTGTTTTTGGTTACATGTTGTATTACTGAATAGCGAAGAATGCCTTCATGCTTCATGTTATTTATATATAAGTCATTTTTTATATAAAAGTAAGGAAAATAGAAACGAAACAAAGCAAATTTATATGGAACTGTTACATCATTTGAAATTTTCAAAACTTGTATATAAAAGAATTTTTTATGTGTAGGTTCTACAATTGGAGGTACAGACATATTTCCCTATACAAATGTTGGACTAGTGAATCATTACATGTTACATAATCTCCGGTTACAGAATGGACATCTTTACTTTGCTTCTGTTAGAGGTATGACTAAAACCACAAAATACCAAATTTTGGTTGTGATTGTCTGTTTCTTTAGTGTAGATAAAAATAAAATTTTTTGGAAAATGAAAAAAAAAAAGAAAACAAAAATATGATAAAGCTGATAGAGAACATATAACTTAAAGCTACACAAATGCCATCAAAATATGACAAATATTACAAGTGGGAGAGAGATTCTCTTTTCATAGATATATAAAATTGGTTTAGTTTTAGTTTTAGATATTATACTTTGTAGAATGGTCGACTTTCAGGCAATGAACTCTAAAATACCTTGCGACTGGGCTCGTGTTACCCATGTAGACTATCCGCATGCAGACATATATCTTTGCATAACTTTCATAACTTTCAGCAGACATATATCTTTGCATAACTTTCAACATATATCTTTGCAAAACTTCCAAATGTTTTGGTTTTATCTGCACTGATGAGACATAAGTTGTCGAAATGCGCATATGCAGAAAATAAATTAACAGTAACTTCGGTATTTTGATATTCATATAAACAATTTAGACTGGCTTATCATAGCATTTCCATACAACGTTGTTTCCTGACCATTCCTATACTTGATACTGTAAACGTATTAATTTTCGCGGTTTACTTTTTTTTCGCTATTTTCGCGGTTGGCTCTGGAACGCGAAAAATAGTACGCGTGAAAATTATTTTTTGTGAAGAGAAAGCCTTTTTAACATTGAAAACCGTGAAAATTGATACCTGCAAATATGTCGATCTTTCATAAATCGCGAAAATAATCATCCGCGAAAATTAATACGTTTACAGTATCTGATCGTTATCTAAAATTAAAGTGTACATTATTCGCTTACATAGGAAAGGAATATTACTTTTTCTGGCATATACCAATAAAATGTAAATTGACCTTTGTAGTTTACTACTTCTGTGTAGTAAAACTTCACTAAAAGTGTGTCTTGTTTGCAGTATGAAAGCATGATCGCGATGCTCATAAATGCTATAACATACCTAATGTCTATTATGAGTGGTGTAGTTCCCAAAGTTTTTTCTTAATACAATAAATACTTTTTACAGCCTTCGATTTCACTGGAAAGAGTTCCTCTGCAAATTCACAGGGAGTAAAAATAGATATTACCCCACCCGAGAAAACGGCGAGTCAGATTAGAATGCAAGGAAGGCATATATCAAATTTAACAACTCTCAACGCATGGTTAGTATAAAGAAAATTAGCGGCATATTTGAGGTTGTATAAGATTATGTTGCATTATTGAGTGCAGGGATGATATATGACTTGGAATTTATCTTTTTTAAAAGGATAAGGACATATTGAAATCATTTTTTTAGAATCTGACAAATTATTTGCTAGCACTAACATGGCAATTCTTATATGCGTCGTTATGTTAAAAATTGTCATCGCGGTTATAATTGTGTTGAAAGAAATATTTCAACGGAAGAAATTAAAAAACGTCGCAAAGAACATTTAATAATATTTAAATATTGAAGGGAAATAAAAAATAACATTGTTTTCTTTTTCATATTTGAGAAAGGCTTTAGAATATATTGCTATTAATAAAATGATTCACGGTGCATCTTAGAATTATCGAATGTAATCTTATTATCTCTGTTACTTCGACCAAGAGATTATTATATTTTAGTCAAAATATAAATTGCAGGTGGTTTTTTTAAGAATATAAGTACAAACCAATGAAAAAATTTAGAAAAACTTTAAGAGTTCGCAACTTTGAGTTATTTAGATGGTTTTCTAGTAGTAAGCAAAATATCGAAATTATAGTAATAATTCTACTGCAAATAACTTTAGTTTTAAACTAATGTTTTTTAAACTAAGCGCTGCTGATGAGAAATAAATTTCCGAAATGACCATAGAGCTCATTAAAATTATTGCAGTTGGAATTGACATATGTGTTATGGTCTCACGTTCATTTACTCCATATCCTTTAGTAAAATATTTCACAGTGCACACAATCTTTTTCAGCTGGAGAGATGCATTTACAGACAGTGAAAGTGGCATTGATCACTACATGTGGGGAATAGGATCACGTCGGGGCCATGACGACATTGTTCCATTCAGTAAAACTACGTCAGATTGTGGGTTATCTGCTAAACATGAAGACTATGTTGTACATGACGGCCACGCTTACTTCATAAGTGTTAAAGTAAGAAATGCTAAATTGTTAATCTAAACATTAATCTGATTTTAAAGAGAACAGTTCATGTGTTTAGAATTCTAATTTTTTGCCGAATTTTGCCTTCAGACCTTTCTTGAGCACTAATTAAGTCTCATATCTTATTATCAGATAACAGATTACGAGGATAACATGTCGTGATTATTGGTCTTTATCTCTGGCAACTGATGACAGCGATTGTAAGTAAACTTTGCCAGTCAAATTTATGTTTTATTACGATTTCGTTTCAATAATTTATCAGAGACATGGATTTGTGTTTCGAAATCTAGCAATGAATTCCACTCAACCCGGGGCCGTCTTGAAATTACAATGAGTTATGAGCAAAGCACATTGTGAAGGCATCATGGCGACCTCGGGATGAAAAAAACAATAGAAGCGTTGTCCCACTACTAGGTTTTACCTATGTATTTGTAGATACTCTGTCTCAAGCGCATATCCGCCAAATCCCTTCATTGTTTATTGTAGTTTTAACCTTATGTTTATGTGATTCGTTTCTTTAATGCAAGATGAGCCAAGCCTATAAATATAAGTTAACTATCTTCAACTTTATTAAAGTTTCTACCAATGAGGCAATTCATTTCTTTATTGAACTTTTGAATAATTATTAAGATTTATCATTGAGACGAACGATTTATTCATTGATATGACCCCTTTTGTTTACTAATCCAACACGATAAACATCCTTTCTAATGCGCTAGCTTATGAATGACGCTTTGCAGGAAGACATGTAACTTCGCCTTTTTAGGAACTGATTCATTCGTAACGAAAAACGGTAATATCATTTGTATACCCTTACAAAAATATCAGGGTTCTGGCATACTGTTGCCACAAGTTTGCGGCAAACTGTGCGTTTTTTGCATGCAAGTAAGATTTCACTGTTTCTGGCACTTTAGCATTATAGTTCTGGCGCACTTGAGGTATAGTTGTGGGTCACTTGCGGTATAGTTCTGTTACACTTGCGGTATAGTTCTGCCACACTTGCGATATACTTCTGGTGTACTTGCTGTATAGTTCCAGCACACTTGTGGTGCATTTCTGGCATACTTGCGGTATAGTTGTGCCACACTTTTGTCACAGTTTTAGTACACTACATGTGTCACAGTACTGGCAGTTGAGAAAATTTCAAGCTTGTTGAAGAGAAAACATTGACTTAATACTAAGAAAGTAATATTATTCGGAATGGGGGGGGGGGG